>CM023607.1:1841644-1950606 GCA_013358685.1 Antennarius maculatus
CTTCACTCTGTTTGGTTCTGGTTCTGGGAACACACAGTAAACCTGTCCCAGATGACCTAAGGGGTCTGGAGGCTTCATAATGAATTAATAAATTTTGTATGTATTTTGGTCCAAGACCATTTAGAGATTTGTAGACCAGCAGTACGATTTTAAAATCTACCCTTTGTCTCACAGGAAGCCAGTGTAGTGATTTAAGAACTGGTGTGATGTGGTCCAGTTTTCTGGTGTTTGTAGACCTGTAAGGACGCCATTACAGTAATCTATCCTACTAAAAATGAAAGCATGAGCAAGCCTTTCTGTGTCTTGTTGAGATAGAAACCCCTTAATTCGAGCAATGTTTTTCAGGTGGTAATAGGCAGACTTAGTAATAGCTTTTAAGTGGCTGGTAAAATTCAGGTCTGAGTCTATACACCAAGATTTCTGGCTTGATTTGTAGCTTTCAATGACATGACGTCAAGGTTAGCATTGATCTTTCATTATTGGGGCCAAAAACAATCACTTCTGTCTTGTCTGGATTGAGCTGGTGAAAATTTTGGTCCATCCATTCATTGATTTGATTAATACAATTGCTTAATGAAAGTAAGGGACTATAGTCTTGTGATGACACTGAAATGTAAAGTTGCGTATCATCTGCCTAAGTATGATAGGAGATGTTGTGGTATCCTATGATCTGAGTAAGGGGCAGCATGTAGATATTAAATAGAAGTGGTCCCAGAATGGACCCTTCTGGAACCCCGCATGTGACCTTTGTTCGCTCTGACTCATGACTACCAACTGAGACAAAGTAGTCCCTATCTTGCAAGTAAGATTTGAACCAATTTAAGACGGTGCCAGTAAATCCCACCCACTGTTCTCAGCAGGATGTTATCATCAATCGTGTCAAATGCAGCACTGAGATCCAGCAGTACCAGGACGGTGGTTTTGAAGGCATGATTATTCATATGTTTGTCATTTAAAACTTTAATAAGTGTGGTTTCTGTGGTCGAAATCCTCACTGAAATGGATTAAAAGGATTGTTTTGCATTTTAATAATATTTGGTTAATATGAATCTATTTTAAGATGAAAAAAATGTAATTTTTTTTTTTAATAGAGAACAAACATCTCCGTGTCTTCTTCAGCTGCTTCTTCCTTATTGTGGGTCACGAGGGTTGCTACGGGCTAATAATATATGTTTTATTCTGATTTATTGTATAGTATCATGATATTACGTGCCTTTAACGGTTTACTAGTGATTTGATGATTCCAGTATTCGGAGTAAAATGACGGAAACTTAATTTTTGGTCTTCCATACATTTTTTTTTTTTTGAAAACCAAAGTTGCCCCGGTTCTGTTCATAATCTTCATGGACAGAATTTCTAGGCGCAGCCAGGATCCGGAGGGAGCCCGGTTTGGGGACCAAAGGATTTCATCTCTGCTTTTTGCAGACGATGTTGTCCTGTTGGCCTCATCAAACCTGGACCTTCAGCATGCACTGGGACGGTTTGCAGCTGAGTGGGACGCGAGTGGGATGAGGATCAGCACCTCCAAGTCAGAGGCGATGGTTCTTGACCGGAAAAGGGTGATGTGCCCTCTTCAGGTTGGTGGAGAGTCTTTGCCTCGAGTGGGGAAGTGTAAGTTGTTCGGAAGAAGAAATTTACTCTACTAATAACCTTGGGGAAATTATTCAGTCATGTCACATACACACACCCCAGGGGCCTGCAGTTTTATATACATTGGGAGGCAAAGCAACGAGCCCCAAATGAGCAGCCTGTAGGGGGGGTGGGAAGACCTAGGATACACTGGAGGGACTATGTCTCTCTGCTGGCCTGGGAACACCTGAGGATCCCTCCAGAGGAGATGGAAGAGGTGTCTGGCGAAAGGGAAGTACGGGCATCCCTCCTGAGACTGTTGCCCCCGCGACCCGGATATGAGGATGGATGGATAGCTGGACTATAAAATAATCGGCAGAAAATTATAATTTTTGGAAAATAAAGTCTTAATGGGATCTTCTGAGAAATTTGTCAAAAAAAGATTGAATACATTTTTTCTAAATCTGAAATTTATTTTAATACTAAATGCAAATGCATTTAGCATGAACAGATGTGTCTGATATTGTTAGGGTTTTACTCTGAACAAAACCCTCTTCAGTTCTTTAGGTCGGTTGAGAGGTGTACCTTCAATTATGAGACAAATTGGATGGATGGATAAGTGTTGTGCTATCTATGTTTGTGTAAGCAGATGCGTTTTGTGGTTATTCCCAAGGTTAAATGGAAATTTACAACATTATATGAATCAGGTTTTCCAAAGTAAAATATCAAAACATGATACAACAGGCTTTAAAGGGTTATTAAGCCGAGTCCCACAGAATGATTCTGATATTTTCACACAAGTTCTGTAACGTCCTTCCATACGTTTAAATTACCGTCCTCGGCATAAATACACACATGAAGAACTATTTCTCTGCACAATTTTTTTTTTTTTTACTTTTACCCACCTTTGTGGTTCCAGGCTGACGTAAATGTTTTAAACACTGCGTTCATATGAGAAATGAAGTTAGATGTTATTTTAAAGGTTGAGAGGCTCCCTTATAAACATGGTTTGTAAAATGTGCAAAAACTGAACCCAACAGTTTACAGCCGGCATGTGAGGGAAGCGTCACTTACCCTCACTTCAAAAATATTCCAGCCTCTCAACCAACCAGCATTAAAGACCCATAGCGTCAAACATGTGTTTAATGTTCAGCTTTATTATGAAACTACCTGCAGACGCTGGACCGGAGCTCCAGACTTTTCTGCTCGTCCATATTATACAAGACACTTTATTTAGATACAGAAAGACGATCATTGATCAACGCTTGGACAAAACTGTATGAAAGAACATTTGTCACCATCACAAAAGAAAGATCTTACACAACTGGTCCAGAATGGTCATCCGGTCCCGTCTGGACCACAGGTCCGGTCTCTAACTCGCCCCTGGTCCAGGCTAGGAGCCATAATTGGCCTCGTCGAAGGCTTTCCTGGCTCTCTTCAGCTCCTCGTTCATGGTCAGGAGGTCTTTGACTCTGGCGAACTTCCGGGGGTCCTTCCGGATGAGGAAGACGATGTCCTCCACCTGGACGCGGCCCTGCCGCCCAATGGACATGGCCTTGTGCGTCATCTCCGTGATGAACTCGATCACCAGGTCCTCCAGGATGTCCACCGACTCGGTGTACGGGTTCTGGTCGTCCCCGAAGCCGTACATCATGCACCGGAGCTCCTTGGAGAAGAGCCTCTTCCTCCGGCCGTGACACACGTCCACCCCGCTGGCGCCTTCCTCCACCTCCTCATCAAACCCGGGCTCATCTTCCTCATCCGCCATTGCGCTGAAAACACACACAGGCTGATTCAAGAGCGAACGTCGTTACGTATTTACCGTTACACCACAACTCTTGTAACGCTACGATCGATTGAAGTTAAACTCGTTACCGTGTTTCAAATCAACGGCGACTCTTCTTCGTTGATTTCCGTCACTCTTCGTGACTGCGGAAGTGATTTAATCAGGCAGGTAACTTGATGAAGCTGCTGCCCCCTGGTGGTTGTCCCTTCCACTACACCGTACACCCGCCCATCTCCACCTGTGATTGGCTGGCGTAACGATGACGTCTGACTGTCATTGGACTCTTCGCCCTGAGTTGTGACTGAACGGCTCGTGTCAGAGTGAATTGATGTCGCGCAGCCGTTCGTGGACGTGAGTAGCGGCTGGTTCGGAACGCGGTTGTCAGGAAGAACTGGGGTTCAGGCGTTAATCAGACTTTAGAATCATTTAGTTAAGCTGTTTATGTGTGAGCACCACCAATCTAATGCTAACGACTAGCAGCTAGCAGGGTTGAACTTAGAGCCCAGTTGTCTGACTACGAGGGGAACTTCACCGGGCTGCTGCTGAAAGGAATCCGTTAAATTAACGTTGTTGCCATGCATACCGGAGGCGGAGCGGACTGCATTCTGTACGCATGCAGAAGCCTGCCGGTGTAGAACCCACCTCCACGCGTGAAAACAGATGTTAATAGTACCTGACTTCTCAGATCGTTGTTCAATCAATGCGACACCGATGTAGCTCTGCCCAGCTAGCTAACGTGAACCTAGACTCTGAAGTTTGACCTTTGAACTCCTTGTTAAAGCTGATGATGTCTGATAACTAGCGATAAAATAACAGCTGACGTCACGTAGTTGTGTTTAGCATCGGGTCACGGCTAACGCTTAGCTGACGTGGATGAGCAGCTGACAGATGTTAACCTGACACTGAGTTAACACGAAGGTAAGCCTAAGTTAACACCATGTAAACCCTAAGTTAACACTAAATTAATAATGAGTTAACTCTAAATTAACCCTGTGTAAACACTGAGTTAACCCTAAATGAATCCTAAGTTAAAGCTAAGTTAACCCTAAATTAAACCAAAGTTATTACTAAGTTAACACTAAGTTAAAGTTAAGTTAATGCTAAGTTAAACCTTAGTTAACGCGAAGTTAACCCTATGTAAACACTGAATTAACCCTAAGTGAATCCTAAGTTAAAGTTAAGTTAATGCTAAGTTAAACCTTAGTTAACGCGAAGTCAACCCTATGTAAACACTGAGTTAACCCTAAATGAATCCTAAGTTAACACTAAGTTAAAGCTAAGTTAACCTTAAATTGAACCAAAGTTATTACTAAGTTAACGTTAAGTTAATGCTAAGTTAAACCTTAGTTAATGCGAAGTTAACCCAATGTAAACACTGAGTTAACCCTAAATTGACACTAAGTTAACACATCAAGTTAACCCTAAATTAACACTGTTAATCCTAAATTAACCCTAACCTAACACTGAGTCAACACAAGGTTAAACCTAACCTTAGTTAACACTAAGTTTCGGTTAGCATTAAGTTAACACTAAGTTAACCATAAATTAACCCAAAGTTAACACTAAGTTAACCCTGACAGCTGACACTGAGTTAACACGAAGTTAAACGTAAGTTAACACTGAGTAAACACGAAGATAAGCCTAAATTAACACCAAGTCAGCCCTAAGTTAACGCTACGTAAACCCTAAGTTAACCCTAAATTAATACTAAATTAACCCAAATCTAACACTGAGTTAACACAAGGTTAAACCCAAGTTAACCCTAAGTAAACAAAGTTAACCTTGAGTTAACCCTTAGTTAGCACTAACTTTGGGTTAGCATTAAGTTAACAATAAGTTAAACTAAAGTTAACCCTAAGATAACGCTGTGTTATCTCCAGCTGGTGGCCCCACAAACGTAATAACTCTCACAAGCGTAATAACCCCACAAAAGTAATATTTATTACGTTTGTGGGAAATTAGGTATTACGTTTGTGATAAGCAATGGTATTACGTTTTTGGGAAAGTTATTACATTTGTGGGATTATTACATTTAAAGCCACAATTTTTTATTATGTTTGTGGGGTTATTACCATCCCACAAACGTAATAAATTCCGATGGTATTACGTTTGTGGGAAAGTTATTAGATTTGTGGGATTATTACATTTAAAGCTGCAATTTTTTATTACATTTGTGGGAGTTATTACGTTTTTAGGGCTAACACTCCCCCCTCTCTGTCTGCAGGAATGGCTACAGGTCCAGTCTGGAGATGAGCCGTCCTCTGTAGCTCCCTCCAGGTCTTCCGGTCCTGACTGCCCTGGATGGCGTGCCCGGTCCAGTTCATCTGCCGGGGGGTCCGCACTGTGGGGTTGATCCTCTTCTACTACGTGTTCTCCATTGGCATCACCTTCTACAACAAATGGCTGATGAAGGTGAGCCAATGAAGATGAAGGTGAAGTCGCTCCCATAATAACACCGTTCCGAGCCGGGTCTGGTGTTGGGGTCTTCAGTGGGTGGGTCTGGTGTTGAGGTCTTCAGTGGGTCAGAGTGGTGTTGGGGTGTTCAGTTGGTGGCTCTGGTGTTGGGGTCTTCAATGAGTGTGTCTGAAATCTAGGTCGTCAGTGGGTGGGTCTGATGTTGGGGTCTTCAGTGGGTGGGTCTGGTGTTGGGGTGTTCATTTGGTGGGTCTGATGTTGGGGTCTTCAGTAGGTGGGTCTGGTGTTGGGGTCTTCAGTAGGTGGGTCTGGTGTTGGGGTCTTCAGTGGGTGGGTATGGTGTTGGGATCTTCAGTAGGTGGGTCTGGTGTTGGGGTCTTCAGTTGGTGGGTCTGATGTTGGGGTCTTCAGTAGGTGGGTCTGGTGTTGGGGTCTTCAGTGGGTGGGTATGGTGTTAGGATCTTCAGTGGGTGGGTCTGGTGTTGGGGTGTTCAGTGGGTGGGTCTGGTGTTGAGGTCTTCGGTGGGTGGGTCTGGTCCCACCAGGCCACCCTGACTGTCTTCGTCCCTCCAGGGTTTCCACTACCCCCTCTTCATGACGTTGGTCCACCTCAGCATCATCTTCTGCCTGGCCGCTGTGACCCGCTGGGCGATGCACTGCTGGACGGGGAAACCCCGAGTGGTGCTGAGCTGGACTGACTACCTCCACAAAGTATCCCCCACAGGTGAGACCTCAACCGGCCCCCACTGGTGAGACCTGAACCAGAGTGTCCACCAGTGTTCCAACAGAAGCAAAACACATTGAGATAGGTGATGATTAAAGACGGGAGGGAGAGCGCTTATCAGGGTCTACCATTGATTGGGGGGGGGGGGGGCGTGTAGGAACAGCAAGAGTTCAGAACCCGGCTGAAGTCCATGCTGATGGAACAATGACATTACAGCTGGGAGGAGGCGGGGCTGTTCTTCAGCTGTGTTCGAACACACATCATGTGTTATTATTTATCTTCATATTGGATGACATCATCAACACTGCTGCTGCAGATGCTAACGGGGGTAGGTCAGGTAAGGCTACAGACGGTGGAGGGTTTGCAGCTCAGCAGCATCAGCTAATAGTAACTGGTTTGGAACCAGCCCTCATCTCCATCCAGGCGGGGTTCTGCTCCAGGAATAGGGCTGTACCAGGTGTTGACCTCCTCACCTACTCATTGTTCCTTCTTTCCCAGCTCTGGCCACAGTCCTGGACATCGGGCTCTCCAACTGGAGCTTCCTCTTCATCACCATCAGTCTGTAAGTGAGGCTTTTTGAATGAGACACCTGTTCCAGTTTTTACTCATTACATCACTAGATCAGTAGAACTACTAATGTACTGTAATATACAGTAGATCATTGGTTCCATTCTGTTCTTTGCTTTTGTCTCCTTCATTAGGTACACCATGACCAAATCTTCAGCCGTGCTCTTCATCCTGTTTTTCTCCCTCGTCTTGAAACTGGAGGAACCGGTGAGTGTATCAGATCTACCTTATGCTGGATCAGATCCGTCTGATGCTGGATCAGATCTACCTGATGCTGGATCAGATCTACCTGATACTGGATCAGATCCACCTGATGATGGATCAGATCTACCTGATCCTGGATATGATGCTGGATCAGATTCGTCTGATGCTGGATCAGATCTACCTGATGCTGGATCAGATCCACCTGATGCTGGATCAGATCTACCTGATGCTGAATCAGATCTACTTGATGCTGGATCAGATCTACCTGATGCTGAATCAGGTCTGTTTTGGCTTCCTCTCACCTCTTTAGTTTTATTCATCTCTTCTTCTCCTGTCCCTCTGGATCAGAACCCGTTCCTGATCCTGGTGGTCCTGCTGATCTCATGTGGTCTGTTTATGTTCACGTTTGAGTCCACCCAGTTCAACCTGGAGGGCTTCCTCATGGTGCTGCTGGCGTCCTTCATTGGGGGGATCCGTTGGACCCTCACTCAGGTCCTCATGCAGAAGGCAGAGCTGGGTCAGTGCTGAGAACCGGTCCACATGGAGATGCTGAACATCAGGGATTTAGACACTTGAACACCTGAACACATAAATAAGGATGAGCTCCCTTTGTTGATGTAAATCCTCACAACGTTAATCTGAATCCTTCCACCATTAATCTGAATCCGTTAATCTGAATCTTCCCACCATTAACCTGAATCCTCCCACCGTTAATCTGAATCCTCCCACCGTTAATTTGAATCCTCTGACTGTTAATCTGAATCCTCCCACCATTGATCTGAGTCCTCCCACTGTTATTCTGAATCCTCCAGCTGTTAATCTGAATCCTCGCATTGTAAATATGAATCATATCACTCTTAATCTGAATCCTCTGAATGAATGAATGAATGAATGAATGAATGAATGAATGAATGAATGAACAAGTTAATGAGTGAGTGAGTGAATGTTTTATGTATCTCGATGTAACTCTTCGTTCTGATCCGTTCCTCCTCCAGGCCTTCAGAACCCAATCGATGCCATGTTCCACCTCCAGCCCATCATGTTCATTGGGCTCTTCCCCCTCTTCCTCTACAATGAAGGTAGGTGTCATGTGACTGTTTGCCATCGTCCAACCAGGATGTGTGTTACGTGTGAAAACTCGATTAAACATCAGCGTGCCTCAAACTGGTTCTAACCAGTTGGTAGAATAAACAGTTGCGTGTTGGCAGATGGGAGCTGCTCGCTTCACTTGGCCCGAGGGAAGGGTGTTGTCACGGTTAGCAGGGATAGCATGGCTAGCAGAGCTAGTAGGGTTAGCTGAGCTAGCAGGGCTGTTGGTTTTGTGTTTCTGGTTCTGTTTTCATGCTGTTTAATCTCAGAGGAACGTTGAAGGTGGCAGAACAGGGTTGGGGTTGGTAACGCGACTCCATTGCCAACCTCAGCGGGCTGAAGGAGTTGAGTCTCATTTCCTCATCAACCTCATTTGAAGACACGTCCCATGGTTGTGGAGAAGATGCTTGTCTGTTAGATAAGGTCCAATCATCAGAGGAAGCATGTGGGGAGACTGCAGTGAGTTTAACTGGTTTAAATGTGGAGTCACCAGAATCTGACATGACTCATGACCTGGGTCCTGACTGGTCTCGGCTGACTTGACCTAAAGCAGCGACTTGACTCGCCTGAGACATGAAGGGTGGATCTACTCAGTACCTCCACCTCTGCTATGACAGGTTACGTTAGTACCGTGGGATGGACGTCCAGCCCCGGACCATGTCCCCCAGTCTGGTCTCTGTCTCCAGGACTCAGCAGGTCCACCGCTCTGGTCTCTGTTTCCAGGACTCAGCCTCAGCACCTCAGAGAAGCTGTTCCGGGTGACGGAGCTCTCCCCTCTGTTGTACTCCCTCTTTACACTGAGTGTGGGCGGGGCGCTGGCCTTCGGTTTGGGCTTCTCCGAGTTCCTGCTGGTGTCCCGGACCTCCAGCCTCACTCTGTCCATATCTGGGATATTTAAGGTATCTTCATTTCCACTCCATCACACCGGGTAGCTCTTAGTGTTTCACTGGAACTCTACCGGTGAATGTCAGTGGTGTGTTCCTGAATGTCAGCTGACCTGTCACATGACTTCCTGCAGGAGGTGTGCACCCTGCTTCTGGCCTCGTCGGTGATGGGGGACCGGCTGAGTCTCCTGAACTGGCTGGGCTTCGCTGTGTGTGTGTGTGGCATCTCACTCCACGTGGGTCTCAAGGCCTATTACTCCAAAAGTAAGTGTGTTTAACTTTGGTGTTTCCTGTGGTGCGTTGTTGCACCCTGATCAACCTGAACCATCTGATGTTCTAACGCTCGTCCCCCCGTCAGGTAAAGGTCCGTCTCTACGGCAGCTGGGTGGGAAGAGCCCTGAGCTGGAGCTGCCGTTGCTGCGGCAGAGCCGAGACGACTCCACCGACGAGTACGACGCAGAGGAACACGAGATCAACCTGCACTGACCAACAAGCGGCGAGCCCATGAGGCACAGCTGAAGGTCCAGAGCCCCAAAGGGAACCGATCACAACACCTTTAATGAGGTTCTAGTGTCTAGTCCAACATGGAGGACTGTCTCACCCCTGAAGGAAAGGTCGGTCACCTCCGATCTGATTGGCCATTAACCTAAACTTCATCCACTCGATGGCTCTGGAGCTCCAGCGCCAACCAACAACGCAGCGTTGACCCAAACACCTGCAGGAGACGTGACGAGCTTCAACGTTAGAAAACAAACCCACATAGACACAATTCCGTGCTGCTTGGATGTAATTCAAACTTCCCAACCAGTTTAAGGTGGAATCTTCACAGTAGCCTCAACGCTAACGTCCTCAGCGTGGCTCCTGGGGATGTCCGGTGATGTTACCACACCATCTTAGCATTCGCATTGTCAGGTCCTCTATGTTCTGTCCATGGCGCCTCAGAAGCCAGTGGACAGAACAAGAACAGACCGTTGATGGGCGCCTCAGCTGGACGTCATGTGTTCAATTGAGCATTGTTGTAATAAATTAAGAAATAAACGAAATATTTATTTCAGAATAAACCTCTCAAATCTGTGAAGCACATTTTAAAATGTTTTTGTTCATGACTGAAGATTTTCTTCTCTTCATTCGATTTGACAAGACGCTGAGTCACAGCTGTTTTCATTTTTTTACCCCCACTTTTATCAAAAACCAGACAGGCTCTTCCTTGAAATGCTTTTGGTTTGTTTGACGCCGGCAGTGTTCTAAGAGCAGACAAGCAGCTGTCAGGAACCCCCTGGAGGAGGCTCCACCAGGTGGGTTACATCCCAGATGAAATGTCAGCTCATCACAGGACCAAATGGAAGACAAGCACTCACACCTACAAACAGTTTGGTGTGACCAGTTCACTTCAGCTTCATGTTCCTGGAGGTGGGGGGAACCTGGAGAACCCGGGAAGAACGCACATGTACAAAAACTCCACACAGGAAGGGATCAAACCCGCAACCTTCCTTCCTCTCCATTGTGTTTCTGGGTGCTGTGGACCTAAACGTCTCCCACCATCAGGAAATGTCTTTAAACATAACTGAACTATGGACTGAAGTGTCTTCATCAAGAGAAGTTGATCACACAGCGATGCGTACGGATCAACCACCCCTCATGTTTCCAACATTATTGTGTTATGATGGAACAATCTCATCTTGATTGACACGACTAATTATTACATCCCGTTTCATAGCGGAGATGTATTGCGATTGACAGTGTTCATTCGTTCATTTGTTCATTCGTTGGTCCGCCAAACATCTTCACAACAATTGCAGATAGAAAGATGAAACAAAAAGGACATTACGATCAAATTTCAACTTTTGTATACTCTGGAACTGAATAGGAGCTAGGCCAGCGTAAGACCGTAGATCAAAGCTATTGCTTTGATTTACCTATGCACTAGCTTTGATCTATGGTCTTACTCACAATGGCCTTCTCCATATGCACTAGTCAGGTACTACCCTCAGGGTACCCTGACCGACCCTGGAAGTAGGTCAGGGTAAGTCGAGGGATGTTGCAGTCTCTGACTGCCTTGTTTTCTTCTGTGTTATTTACAAAAAAGGACTGGAGACACAAAAAGTAATCAGTTACACTTACAATTAGAAAACATGACATCTTTTAATTGGTCCGTAAAAAATAGCTTTCAGTAAAAAGAAACAAAAGAGTTCATCTAAAAAAGGTGGGACACATTCACATGGAGATAAACAGACGTGTTGAGGTCAACGTAAATAACGAAACAACACAGGATTACACTGGTTTCAACCAGCATGGGGAGTCGTGGACGAAGCAATAGAAGCACAGACTGCAAAAAGAACGTTGAATACTGGTACCAATGAATTATGTGTATAAATGATATTGATTTAAAAAGTAAAGAGCTGTTTTTGCACATTTGTGTCCTAACACTCCTATATTGACTTCTGGAACTTCCTGAGTGTAAACCAAACAGGAAGCTCGTCTAATTTCAACGATGCACAGAGTTGGAGCTAAAGTTCATGCTATTAAGACTTAGCAACTAGCTGGCACTAGCATGCCATGACTAGCTAGCACGTTAGCTTGGTGGAGTAGTCGCTAGCTGGCCCTGAGAGTTGTCCCTTTGTCACTGCTGAGTCATGACACCGGTAGGACTCACTGCATTAACTCGTTCACATTTTTTTCTGTCCCCATAACTAAGGATTATGTCCACCGAGTTCACCGGGTTTTGTACTCAGTTTAATGCGAACAGAACCAGCTCACAACAAAAGTCATCTTAAGGCACTTTCCAGGTAAAGCAGGGAAAGACTAAAAACCAACATGAGCAGCACTTTGGTGACGGAGTCAAGGAAAACCTCCCTGAATAGGAAGAAACCTGGAGCAGAACCCAAGATCACAGTGGGTGGAGAAAGAGACAGAGAGAAGAACAAGACAGTACAGCAGCGGACAGAATGTGTTTCATGCTACGTAGAGGAAGCTACTGATTAAAGATCTGTAATACACGAAGTACTGAAAGTACACGTGCTAATGCTAGCAGTGATGCTGGCAGCTGGGCTGATGATGTCAGGCTGTTGTTTTATGGTTGTATAACAGTGCGTTTGAATAAGGCGTGAAATGGACAGATCGTGGCTTTGTTGCCTTCACAGCGTTCGACTAGGAATTCTACCCTATGCAGAACATAAAATAACAGAGACACCGAAACACGTGGTGACACTTCCACCACACACGGGCCTCCAATGTGTCAGTGAAGATGCCAGCATGTCATCATCAGCGTCAGACACAACCACAGAAACAGTCACAGTGAGATTGTCCTCTTTTGTGTCACTTTGTGTGCTTTGGTTTGGGGTGTGGTTATGGTTACGAGAGTCGGTGGGCGGCTCCACCCATACAATCAGACAGTCGGTGGCAGTGATGGCATCATAGGCTGGCGTGTGGGTTGACAATGACGCCATCTACAGGCAGGTCTTTGATGGGCAGGTCACTCCCATTCCTGCCTCCATGGTCGGGGCTCTCGCAGCTGCTCTGAGGTGAATCGGGAGGAGGACGGTACGAGACGCTCGCTAGCCAGAGGAAGACAAACCCCATAACCTGAGGAAGAGGACCAACAACAGACATCAGACAGTATGAGACACTCACTAGCCAGAAGAAGACCAGCCCCAATCTGGAACCGACCAATCCACCTGAAGTGTATGTTTTTAGTAGTAGTAGTTGTAATAATAATAATAATAATAATAATAATAATAATAATAATAATAATGTAGTAGTATTGGTAGTAGTATTAATAGCAATAATAATAATAATAGTAGTAATAATAATAGATTAGCAGTAGTAGCACCTAGTTCCCTTAATGTTTGAATTCATTTCAGTGCCCTGTCGTCTTGTAGCAGATAAATGATGCGTGTAGTCAGGTCATACATGATGAAGGTTCACCTTATAGATGACGCCTGCTGCCATGGTGTACCAGCTCATGGCTAAGTTCCGATAGAGGTAGCAGGAGCCCTGCTCACCACACTTATCCTGCCACAGTATGCAGGAGTTGTCGATCAGAGAGCCGAATGCAATGGGTCCTGGAATGCTACCTGATGGGAAAGATTGGACAGGACCATGACACCTGTGTGCAAGGAGTGAAGCTTCACAGGGTTAGCATCAGATAAAGTGGACCTACCGATGGCTCGCACCAGAATCCACTGGATGCCCAGTGCGAAGGACCTCTGGCTGTCTGGGACACACCTGAACGACACACAGGGAGTGTATAGATGCCGTATAGAACACACACCGACAGTTTCATTCACTTACAGCAACAGCAGGAGGATTTACATTAGTGTTATTTATTAATGTCATTCACATTTCAAGATTTACTTCTCAACAACAGAGGAAGACAAAAAATGAGACTCTTTGAGAAATGTATGCTACAGTTCAAGCTTTTGGCCATTCGGTAGAGCAACAAGATAATTTACTAGCATCTGACTTCGGCATTAAAAAGTAAAATAAACAACTTCATAGCCTGTGCTGTTATTTGTGCTGTTAAACAAAAAAAGAAGCACAAAAGCCTAACCCTGTATATTTGAGTAAAGACGACATTCGTTCTGGCTCTGCTGGCGTTCCACACAGGGTCCAGCCTGCTGTGGGCCGTAGCAGCAACATGGAACTCACCTGAGAGTCACGGTTAGCGCTGGGATACTAGCAAGGAAGGTAAAACTGATGATGATGAAGAGGAAGGACAGCAGCACTGGAATGTGTGGGCATGAGCTGCTGCACTTCCCTGGCAGGGCGAAGCCCTCGTCCCCCGTTGACCCGTTGCCTCCCACACAGCGACACCCAGAGTACTCCTGAAGGAACACAGACCAGCCATGAGGTCACATGACAGGGCTGTTAGCTTGTAGGGACGACTCAGCCAGGAAATGAAGCGCACCTCTCTGCCTGAGTGTCTGCTGCCATTAACGGAGCTGCAGCCGGCGTGGCACGGAGAGTAGTACATGACGCCGTCGGCGCCGCACACCGGCTCGTACGAGTCCCTGATGCAGTGACAGCCAGCGTTACAGTCCATCGTCAGGTTGACTTGGAAGGAGGAGCTGCAGACATGGGCGTGGCCACAGGAAGGGGGGCGGGGTGACAGACATGAGGGGAGGAGCAGCAGATAGGAGGGGAGGAACCAGAGACATGAGGGGAGGAGTCAGAGACATGAGAGGAGGAAGAGCAGATAGGAGGGGAGAAGCCAGAGATATGAGGGGAGGGGCAGCAGATGTGAAGGGAGGAGTCACAGACATGAGGGGAGGAGCAGCAGATGGAGGGGAGGAGCCAGAGTCATGAGGGCAGTAGCAGTAGACATGAGGGGAGGAGTCAGAGACATGAGGGGAGAAGCCAGGGACATAGTTAATACCAATGAGGGCAACTATTATTAATGATCAGTGAATGAGAATAAAACTTGGAACCTTCATTTCTGAATATCGTTGGTCAAACAGCTGAACTCCTCGGACAGATGCTGTAATGGAACCACTGAACAGTGCCCACCTGTTGTCCAGGTACCAGCCCGTCAGACCGGGTCGGTATGGCGCAGTGACCCCCGCCATGGGCACATCAGGGCACTGGATGAGGAAGACGAAGGTGGCGAGCAGACTGATGAATGTGCACATCATGCAGAACCGGATGATGCCTCGACAGCGCAGGTTGAACCTCTTCACTAGGTAGCCGCCCAGGAAGGTGCCACCGCCCCCTGCAGGCACCACCATGTACCCTTGGTAGGGAGAGAAACCGCATCAGGGAGCACGCTCCTGACAATGAGGACTAGAACTAGTCTGGAACAGAGTTCTAGTGACAACCAGCGATCTGTCTCTGATGGCCACCATCTCTGGAGTTATGGTAGTCCACTCTCACTAATGTGGCTCTCAATGACACCCCTTTCTTTCTGAACTGTGACACATCATTCAGTACCTGTGGAAAGGTCCAAACCGCTGTTTGTCAGGACGCTGTTCTGTTATTCACATGTTTAATCTCTAATCTTGGCCTATCTTGGCCACATCTGTTACCACATCAGGCTACCATGTCCTCACTTTATTCCGCTAGTCCATTCATGCTGCTGTTTGGATACCCTCCCCCTCTCCATCATGGCCGTCAAGATTCACCAAAGTTATCCTTTCATCGAACTCATCAGTCTCAACTGAGCCATCAGCCACCAGCACCAGTGTCTGGACTCCCAAGGGGAATTGTGCTGGTGTGAGCTGCCTTTCCAGTTATCCCAAAGAGGAGTAATGTGTACCCCAATGAGGACCCCATTGAGGACCCCATTGAGAACTAATGATCACATTTTATCTGATTAATAACCATGTTTACTTCTAGCACAAGTCAAGGCTGCTTAATAAACTAAACTAAAGTAAGACAAAAAAACAAATGGTACTACACTAATCCCTCGCTTATTCATGCTTCAAGGTGCACGGCTTCACTACATTGTGGATTTTTAGTAGGTAGTCACGTGATACCGTACGCGCATGCTATTGGCTGACAGGATCTGGAAATGTGCTGTGTTCCGAGACTCAAGGAACGCAGCGCATTTCCATGTATTAAAGAAACACTTAAATGTGCTTTAAACAGTCTATAAGACTGTGGGAAGAGATAATACAGATAGAAGGTGGTTTGATATTATTATGGGAAGGGTTCATAAACAGTTAAATTACCGTAAATAATCAAATAAATAGTTTGTCGCCATATCTCGAAATTCCTGGTCCTGGAACACATTAACTATGAGTAATGAGGTATTTGAAGACCAAACAAGTCTATACTTAGAAACTGAAGTGCGGGCCATGCTGAGATTCTTTGAGCTGCATCTTTGGGTCTGACAGCCTTCTGGTGTGTCTCCACACCAGCGACTCACCAAACATGGTGGCAGCCTCCGAGGCACTGAGACTGAACTGGGACTCCAGGAACTTTGGACCAAACGTGGCCATGCTGGCGATGAGGGTGGCCTCAGTGGCCCCCACCAGACACAGGAATATGAAGGTAGGGTTCTTAAGGAGGAGCAGCATTGATCTGAGGAAATGAAGAACAACAGTATGGAGCTTCTGTTAGAATGAAACTAAACCAATGAAAACAGTGTGGAGATAGACACTATCATGGCTGTGAGGGAACACAGCCATGAGCATCAACAGGGAACACGGCCCTTAAAGCTACCGTCATTATACAGCTAGACCTCGGCTCACGTCGTCTGGAGTTACGTCGTCATTGTCTCGATTATTGGGGGCGGAAGTGGCTCAGCGGTAGAGCAGACACCTTAAGACCAGACATCGCCCAGACATCGGCGGCACAAATCCCGCTCCTGCCAGACATCCTCAGAGTGTGAGCTGACAGTGGGAGGTGTCAGCTCACCTCCAGGCCACTGCCGAGGCGCCCCCACAAGCTGCTCATTTGGGGCGCACCCCAAAGTTGCAACCCTTCACTCTGCCTTCCCATGTACTAACAATTGTACTAACTGCATGCTTACAGGCCCCTAGTGTGTTGTGTTTGTTCAGGGGCCTATACACAACATTGTATGCATGGTTTGACATATACAGTATATGCATGTATGAGTGTAAAGATAATTTCCCCGTAGGGGATCAATAAAGTTGACTTTCTTTCTTATACGTCGGTTTTCAAAAAAAATATACGGAAAAAAAAAAATTTACTTTATTTACTTTAAAAGTTTACTTTACGTTTGTCTGCTACAAATACTGGAATCATAAAATTATTAGTGAACCCTTTAAAACACATATATAATTTTACTGTACATTAAATCAGAATAAAACATAAAATCATATTATTAGCCCGTGGCAATCCCCGTGACCCACAATGAGAAGAGGCAGCTGAAGACAAGACAGAGGCATTTTTTCTGCAATATATTAAAAAAAGAACATTTAATTGTCGGTCAGCTTAAAGTAGATTCGTATTAACCAAATATTAAGATACATTCATTAATAAAGTTCAGGACAGGACGAAGAATGGTTATCTACAGTTTAGTCTGGAGACGTTGGAACCTGGAACCAGTTAACGACGTAAGCTGAGGTTGACCCGTGTCTGTAACGACTTCCTGTCGGTGCGACTCCTTGGTGCGAACCGTCGTCTGTGTTACGGTTAGAAGTTCTGAGATGGATTTTTTTCCTGGATGTGACACGTTTTAACATTTCAGTGCCTTCTGCACCTTTACAGACACCATGATGCTTGTTGGCGGGGGAGTGGGGTTACCTCGGCATGTCCTTGAGCGACCTCCCAAACTGGGGGTCTGCGGCTGAGGCGTGGCTTCCATCCTTCAGCTGGTGGGCTTCAGACACTCGCTTGACCGCAAAGTCCTGGGAACCTGCAGATGCACAAGATATATGATGCTCTACCGCTTCTGAACTTCCTGTTTCATCAAGAGTGAAGCTGCTTATGGGGGCGGAGCCCTACCTGGTAGCTGCCGTGGGTAGCCCAGGATAGGGAACGCCACAAGCAGAGCTGCTGCCCCTCCTACCAGGAAGCCGATCCACCAGGCTCCCACCCACAAGGGGTTGTCGGGGGTCATCTCCGTCCTGTCCACACACACACACACACACACACACAAGATGAATGACCCGACTCTAGAGCCAAGGTCTGAGTGTGGACGTCCTGTCCTACTCTACACACTACATTAGAAATGTCAACCAGCAGAGACTGAAGGAGCACCCTTAAACTTTGGTTTTATAAAAGAGTAGTTTAGTGATGAACCGTTATTTTAAATACTTGATAATAAAGCAAATAAAACAACTGAAAGCTGTTTGCAGCAGGTGTAGATGAAGAACACACTTTTAGCAGCCAGGTGACTTCCTGTCCAGCCAGACAGTGCTGCTGAATGAGTTTTGAATTAACTCGAGCGAACGCAGCTAACTGGCTAACCTCCTCCGATTACAGCGAGACCTCGGCTCATGTTTGGAATCACGTCGGTTTTCAAAAAAAAAAAAAACCACGGAAAAATAAAAATAAAGTTTTTGTCATTTACTGTATTAAAAATCAAATTTAGTCGTTTGTCATTTTGTTTGTCATTCTGTCATGAGGTTCACCTACAAGCCAAAGGGAACGTTAAAGGGAACGGTGTAGTCTGTTAACTAGCTTAACTATCCTAATTATTAACTAAATCAAAATGAGATATCAATTCTTCCTGCTTCATTCTAAAACTGTGTTCTTTTGTAGCCTGTTCTAATCTGTTCTAATCTGTTCTAATCTACTCTAATCTGCTGTCATCCAGTCCTCTCTCCCATCCAGTGGAACTCACGTCAGGTGAACGTCGGTGAAGATGGTGAGGGAGTATCCTCCGAATAGGTAGCCTGCTGCTGGACCCAAGATGGCCGCCGTGTAGAAGATCCCTGTGGAGAGACAGAAGGAGGTCAAACACGGAGCCAGAGCGTCTGCTTCCTATTTCCGTCCTCCAGCAGGGGGCTGGCCCATTGTTCTCCCGGCCCCCTGTGGCCCCTGTGGCCCCTGAGTCCTACACAAAGGCACCGGTAGGCCACAGCGGCAACCACGCCCTGGAGTGGGTTACCCTGCTGCTTGAGACGGGAAGCAACGACAGGGTGCAAGACATCCAACCAGGACGAGAGTTCATAAGGTCTGTGTGCACCAATAAAATGTCTGCGTGGCAATTTCTGCAAAATACATAGTTATTTAAATAAATGTGTGGGTGAATTAAACTCTGGATCACAGCTAGTGCATAGGTAGATCAAAGTAGTAGCTTTGATCTATGGTCTTACACTGGCCTTCTCCCTCATCTTTCTATCTTATCCAAGTCCTGAGTGTACAAAAGTTTAAATTTGACCTTGACCTACTTTTCTCAAGGTAAAGCAGTTCAAAATAAAGCACATTTAAATTTAAATTAAATTACTGATAAATGTAAAGTCAAACACAATCATAAAGGATAATAGTGTGATTCAGTCTTGACCAGCTGTAGCAAAACTAATCACTAGTGACCAATCACTGTCAGACTTGTTGTTACACAAGTAATAACACCAATAATAATAATAATAATAATAATAATAATAATAATAGTATATCATGGTGTGTTTTAGCTGTAGTTTGATAGCAGACTCTATGGGACTCCAATAAAACCAGTTCCAGGAAGTTTCAGTCTGATGGAAACCAGTTCCAGGATCTCATCCCTGCCACTGATTAACCCCAACACAACATCTCTGGAAGAACCTTGAGACGTAAGTTCAATATAAAGTAAAAAATGTAGAATCCACCAGCCCCGTACACATGAACGCCTGATCCGCTCACACACGTGTTCAAACACGGTGGTTGTATTCACACATTGAGATGCTACAGCGAAATCAAACCAACAACCTTCTAACCATACCCAGTGCACCAGAACACACCATGCACGACTTCTGGGATGTTCTGCTGTGGGACCAAACCGGCGCCGATCGATAACTCACCAATGTACACAGGCGCGTAGTCAGAGTTGACGTTTTCATCCAGGTAGGTGACCCCTAGTGTGTAGAGGGGGGTGGAGCCCATCCCGTGCAGGAACTGCCCCAGCATGAAGACGTAGCGGTAGCTCGACAGCCCCCCAGTCTCCTGGTCCTGGCAGGGCCTGGTACCGTTGGCGGAGCACATTCCTGTTCCTTCGGGCATGTTGACCTGGTAGGGCGGCGCGGCGAAGTGAGGCAAGGCAAACACGAGAGAGCCCAGCCCTATGACCAGCACGCCCCACCCCAGCCAGTGAGGCTTGTGTCCCCTCCCACCCAGGTAGCTGACGAAAACCAGGCAGACGCAGGCGGCGATGTCGTAGGAGCTGACGATCAGGCCGGCCTGGTAGCTGCGCAGGTTGAAGCGCCGCTCGATGGAGGTGACCACCGTGTTGATGAAGCCGTTGATGATCATCCCCTGCAGGAAGGAGGCCATGCACAGGAAGAACAGAACCCAGCGAGGACTGTTGAAAACCTGCAGAACCTTTGGCGTCACGGGCCCCCAGCCACAGCGCTGCTCCGGGTCGGTGGAGAGCGTGGAGCCAGCGGGGGTCCCCTCATGGAGTCCTGTTTTTACCCTACATAAAGGCCCTGGGGGTGGGGAAGCGGGGCTTCTGGGCTCTAAGCTTCCCATGTATGAGTCCATGGGGCTGGGGGCGTACAGAGAAGACCCACCAGTGGTAGGACAGTCCTGTAGGTCCAGCAGCTCCAGTTTGGAGCTGAAAGACGCATCTGCATTAAAAGAGACAGACATCTCTGGAGGCTCGTGGTGGCGTTATCTCCTTATGGTGTCGAAACAGTGATGGGCTGTTGTGATTGGCTTATACTGATGGGGAATCACGTCCTGTGGAAGGTGCAGAGAGAGAATGGATCCGTTAATATGAACCAACCAGTCTGTCTGTCTGTCTGTCAGGCTATAAAATCAAATCCAACATGAAATGTAAATGACGGTATTTTCCTGACTTAAACTCGCACCTGACTAAAAGTCGCAGAACCAGCCAAACCACCAAAAAAAGTCAATCAATCAACCTTTATTTATACAGCGCTTAATCACATCAAGTGTGACTTAAATTGCGAAAAACATACCAATGACAGTTTTTTCTGAATCATTTCACAACGTAACTCGGTGAGTGGCAGATGTTAGCCAATCATACGATAGGGTTCCCCTACACTACGCAGCCAATCATGGCATAGACGTATTCGTGGATATGCCCCACCCATATGCGCTGTGGCGGCGTGCAGAGAGAAAAGGAACGAGCTGTTACCAAAAGAATTTGACCCTGAGCCAGTTACACTGGAGTTAAACACTATTTTACCTGACATCAAAATGAATGCATCAGCGCTTCAGTTCAACAAATCCACCATCACATGGCAAACAAAGTGTGTGAGTTCACCAGCTGCCAGCAGACGCTGCTCAGAGAACGTCTTGGATGCCTTGATGGAAGACATGGAAACTCTTCTTAGGACTGTATATTCAACTTTCTCTCAGTCCACTGTGAAGAGAGGCAACTTTGCTAGGTAGCAAAGTTTCTTGACGAAGATACAATCAAAACGGGCATCTGAATGAAGTGCGATGGTTGTCATGATTGTCATGACAACCATCGCAACCACGACACTAATTGAAGACTAGTGTCGGCGGATGAAACGGCAGAAGATGAATGAATGAATGAATGTCGTGTTAAACTGCATCCAACCTGGAGAGGGATGGGCGCTGCTAGGTTTAACTAGAACCAAGGCAGTCAGAGACTGCAACATCCCGCGACAACCCTGAATTCAAAATTTTACCCTGACTTACTATCATAGGTCAAAGATCAAAGCTAGTGCTCTGACCTACTTTCAGTGATCAAGGCACTAGCTTTGATCTATGGTCTTACACTGGCTTTCTCCCTCGTCTTTCTATCTTATCCGGTTCCTGAGTTTACAAAAGTTGAAATTTGACCTTCACTTAGTTTTCTTAAGGTCAAGGTCATCATCTCATTTTAATCCCTTTTGTTGCCCAAGTAATGTGCTTTTTGTTTCATCTTTCTATCTGCAACGGTTGCGAAGATATTTGGTAGACTAACGGATGTACGAACAAACACACACAGACACTGACAATTACAATACATCACGGCTTCCCGGGATGTAATCACCCAAGACGCACCACATGATGACAACCACAGATCGTCTGTGGTGCCCCAACGGCCCTCCGGGGTTATGGGATACGCTAGGCTAGGCTATGCAAAAGAGAATTGACTGATAACAGACCAGTGGCAAAGTTGGGCTACAAAACGTTGAGCGGTTCAGAGTTCATGGTTCCTCTCACTGCTCTGGAAGACATCGTGTTCGCTCGTGAGCGAACACGAGCAGAGATTCTTATACCAGCAAAGCAAATTGAGGCCGTTTACGCTCATAACGGACTCGGAGGTGCTCTGAGATACTGGACTGAAGAGTAAACAGAAAAATGACATGTCCTTACTGTTTGGACGGGTTGGCGACTCTTGGGTGACTGGAGGAGTCTTTTGATGTCTCTTGGTTGTTCGGTGGAATGGATTGTGCTCACGTCAGGAGGGCTATATGAACAACAAGGAAGGAGGTATGACTGATCTGCAGGCTTTGAACATCACTGTAAGATCGAAGGTCATGAAAGCATCAAAGTCGTTGATGAGAGTTAATCGGCCTCATCAAACCGTCTACATAGTGGTGACGCCCCCTAGTGGTGGAACTCAGTAAAATTGACCCACTAACTGACTCTAACCCCAGTGACGGTTTGATTTAAGCTCTCATGTTTAGCAGAGAAGTATGTTAGAGCGGTGCAGGACATGTATGACGACTGTAAGACAGTGGTGAGGTGTGCTGTAGGTGTGACAGAGGAGTTCAAGGTGGAGGTGGGACTGCATCAGGGATCAGCTCTGAGCCCCTTCTTGTTCGCTATGGTGATGGACAGGCTGACAGACGAGGTTAGACAGGAATCTCCATGGACTATGATGTTTGCAGATGACATTGTGATCTGCAGTGAGAGCAGGGAAGAGGTGGAGGAGAAGCTAGAGAGGTGGAGGTTTGCCCTGGAAAGGAGAGGAATGAAGGTTAGCTGCAGTAAGACAGAGTACATGTGTGTGAATGAGAGGGACCCAAGTGGAAGAGTGAGGTTACAGGGAGAAGAGATCAGGAAGGTGGAGGATTTTAAGTACTTAGGGTCAACAGTCCAGAGCAATGGAGAGTGGGGAAAACAGGTGAAGAAACGTGTGCAGGCAGGATGGAATGGGTGGAGAAAAGTGTCAGGTGTGATGTGCGATAGAAGAGTTTCAGCTAAAATGAAAGGAAAGGTATACAAAACTGTGGTGAGACCAGCGATGTTGTTTGGTCTAGAGACAGTGTCACTGAGGAAAAGACAGGAGGCAGAGCTGGAGGTAGCAGAGATGAAGATGCTGAGGTTCTCTCTGGGAGTGACCAGGAAGGATAGGATCAGGAATGAGTACATCAGAGGGACAGCACATGTTAGAGGTTTTGGAGATAAAGTCAGAGAGGCCAGACTTAGATGGTTTGGACATGTCCAGAGGAGAGATAGTGAATATATTGGCAGAAGGATGCTGAGTTTTGAACTGCCAGGCAGGAGGTCTAGAGGAAGACCAAAGAGGAGGTTTATGGATGTAGTGACAGAGGACATGAAGGTAGTTGGTGTGAGAGAAGAGGATGCAAAGGACAGGGTTAGATGGAGGCAATTGATTCGCTGTGGCGACCCCTGAAGGGAAAAGCCGAAAGGAAAAGAAGAAGAGTTTAGCAGAGGGTCGCCTCAGCCGTAACCTTAGTCGTAGCCATAGCCTTAGTCTTAGCCGGAGCCTTAGCCTTAGTCTTAGCCGTAGACTTAGCCTTAGTTTTAGCCGTAGCCTTAGCCTTATTCTTAGCCTTAATCTTAGTAAAACTCTTTCACCATCGGCTCGTTAAATGTGAAACCCTTTATTTAACACTAAGTAAAGAATTAAACCTATTCAAACTCAAATTTATATTCATATGGTGAAAGGGACATCTCAGTGTAAAGTATCGGCCTAGAGTAAATTATGATTCTCGATTTGTTAAATGTATATCTAGAGGCTAACAGGTATACTTCTGGATTTTTACCCTTATAATAATATAAACTACACAAAACATCCTAAACAGGTGGCAAAAACACACAAAGACTGAATGTCAGTTTAGAAAATATACAATATATACAATATTTAAATACAAACACCAATCCTTAAATGTGAAAAATAAAGAAAGAAAATACAAATATAAATACAAATACCCGGGGTTTTATGTTAATTATTCTTAATTCTTGAGTGTAGTGTCTGAGTGTACTCTTTGTTTAAATTTGCTTTAGCAAGCTTGCATTTTTGATCCATTGCTGGGCCCTACTATGTTAGATGCAGTTAATCTTTCTCTTGCAACTGGTGTTGTTCCCATTAGCTTTAAACCTCTGCTTAAAAAGTCACACCTTGACCAAGAGTCTTTAAATAATTATAGACCAGTTTCTAACCTTCCATTCTTATCTAAAGTATTAGAAAGGGTAGTATCTCAACAGCTCTTAGATTATTTATCATTAAGCAGTCTTTTCGAACCATTCCAATCAGCTTTTCGGGCCTGCCATTCCACTGAAACAGCACTTACCAAAGTTGTAAATGATCTCCTATTAAATATGGACTCTGATGCCACTTCTGTTCTCTTACTTTTGGATCTTAGTGCAGCGTTTGACACTACAGATCACTGTATACTTCTTGACCGACTGGAGAGACAGTTTGGTGTCTGTGAGTTAGCGCTTGCATGGTTAAAATCTTATCTATCTGATAGGACTCAATGCGTCTCCTACAATAATAAAACTTCTGCCTTCTCCGACGTCAAATATGGCGTACCTCAGGGGTCTGTACTTGGTCCTCTGTTATTCTCCCTGTATGTTGCACCTCTTGGTCAAATTATACGCAGCTTTGGAATAAGTTTCCATTGTTATGCCGATGATACACAACTTTACATGCCCATAAAAGCAGATGATCGATCTGAGTTAATTAAACTAGAGGCCTGTCTTTCTGCCGTGAATAGTTGGATGTCCAGTAATTTCTTGCTCCTAAACCCAGACAAAACAGAGATTTTAATCATTGGCCCTGCCCGACATGGAAACCAATTTCAGCAACTAACAATATCTGTAGATAACTGTTTTATAACCCAAAGTTCAACAGTCAAGAATCTTGGAGTAATGTTAGATTCAACTCTTCAACTCTTGCCTTTGACAGGCATATCAAAGAGGTGACAAAGATCGCCTTCTTTCATCTACGTAATATTTCCAAGATTAGGTCCTCTCTAGACATGGCTGATGCAGAAATTTTAATTCATGCCTTTGTGTCCTCTAGACGTGATTATTGTAATGTTCTGTTATCGGGATTGCCTTGGTCTAGTACTAGGGGCCTTCAGATGGTTCAGAACACAGCAGCAAGAATATTAACTAAAACTAGGAAATTTGACCATATCACCCCAGTATTAGCTGCATTACATTGGCTCCCGATTCATGTTAGATCCAATTTTAAGGTACTCTTACTGACGTATAAAAGCATTAATGGGCTTGCTCCAACCTATCTGTCTGATCTTGTTAAACCTTACACGCTGACTAGGGCTCTCCGCTCTCAGAATGCAGATCTCTTGTGTGTTCCTAGAGTTAAAATGAAGTCAGCTGGCCAGAGGGCCTTCTCCTATCGTGCCCCGTTCTTGGGGAATAATCTCCCTATAGGTATTAGACAGTCTGAATCTGTAGATGTCTTTAAATCTAGACTCAAAACGTATCTGTTCTACCTAACATATAATTAATATGGGGGGGCAGTGTCAGTGTTTAGGTTTAGCCTAGTCCTGCCGACGAGCCATAGGATTTCTTAGTTAGGCCCCTGCCTCCCATTAATGCTACTCTGCTACTCTGCTACTCTGGTCCCTCTAGCACCACTCTCGCCCCTGCTCTCTCTATTTCTCTCCCTCCTTCTCCTGTTCTCTCTCCCAGGCCTTGTGTGGTGGATCATCGGCAATCGGCTACCTCTGTCCGCTTCAGTGGGTGGCGATATCACAAGCTGCACAATGGTCCTGTTTCACCATCCACTAGGGGAGTGCTGGTTCTGCCTCATTTGGTTCTGCTGTGGTTTTTGGGTTTTGGCAGAGTAATCTTAAACTATAACTTTTTTGAGATCAATGACTTAGGCATTGTTTGGTCTGTCCTCAGAGTGGTGGATCCTCGGCAATCGGTGACCTCTGTGTGCTTCATCGGCTGGTGGTGACTCACTCTACTGGATGGATCAGTGTGCCTTTGTCATACATTTATTATTGTTATTGTCATTGTAATTATTATTGTGTTGTTAATCTGTACATGCAATATCTATTGCTTCGTCTGTCCACTCCTGGAAGAGGGGTCCCTCCTCTGCAGTCTTCCTGAGGTTTCTCCTATCCATTTTTTCCCCTGTTAAAAGGATTTTGGGGGGAGTTGTTCCTTATCCGATGCGAGGGTCGTACTGCTGGCAGTGCACAAAGGTCAGAGGGATATCGTCCATGTACAGATTGTAAAGCCCTTTGAGACATTGTTTGTGAATCTGGGCTCCATAAGAATAAATAAACTTGAAACTTGAAACTTGATCGTTGGTGCCCTTTAAAGTTGGAGCTCATACAGATATGGTGAAGAGCATGTTGACTGGCAAACCGTTAATAGTCCAACTAACTAAAAGTATATCCACATGGTAGTCTGTCTCCTCACTTTCGTGTCTCCATGCTCTACGCCAGCAGTCCCCAACCTTTTTTTCATCACGGACCGGTTTCATCTAAGACAATATTTTCACAGATCGGCCTTCATTTGCTCAGTAATCGTTAATGATGCCAGGGCAGCTGAAGTGTGTTCCGGACGTCCGGTCTACTCTGCAGTTTGGTTTTCTTTACGGTCACTGCAGAAAATCACACTTCACAAAGACAGGAGGTTGGAAATGGAAGCAGGGTTTTCGATACTTTTTGGGCGATCTCAGGATAATCTGCCTTGACTTTAATCCAGAACACTGGCGCAGTTGTGGACGTTTAATTGTGTGGGCTGACAACCTGTCACATGAGCGAGACCTGTCAAGCGGGACAGATGCACGCATTTGTCTGTGCGTCATTCCGCACAGATGTCACTTTTCAAAATAAAACCTCTTTCAGACTGAGAAATAAATAAAACAGAAGTAAATGTAAATTATCTTTTTTTTCTGTGCAACCTGGTACCAAATGACCCATGGATCGGTACCGGTCCACGGCCCGGAGGTTGGGGATCACTGCTCCACGCCATTGTTTTAATTACCGTCTTGACGGACACCTGCTCATCATTAACCACTTCTCGGACACCTGCGCCTCTTTGCCCTCCTACTTCCTCTCACACGCAGGTGAACCGGATGTTAAACTTTACAGGTCAACACTGTTACACACAACTTTTAACAGTTTTAAGTATTACTCCAGCAGTGAAATACATTCGTATTTGAACTGTAAATTATTAATATATTTTAACCTCTTATTTATCTGAATTTGAATGAAACCATGACAACTGAATAATAACCAAGCATTCTAAATGACAGGGAAAAATATATAAAGTAAATATAACTGACATTTATCAGGTTATTACATTAGCCTTAGCCTTAGTCTTTGCCTCAGTTTTAGCCTTAGCCTTAGTCTATCACACCCTGGAGTATGCATTCGGCTGAACAGACACATCCAACTCTGGCGTCGCGCGTGGAGTGTACCCTGCCTCACACGCCCTGTCGTCTGGGATAGGTTCCAGAACCCCAGCGACACGCAGCAGCAGAAGAAGCAGTATTGAGATGAATGAATGAATGAATGAATGAATGAATGAATGAATGAAGGAATGACCCAAACGCTGTTACTGTTATCCAATTTAAACAGAAATTGTAATAAAAAAACTGTAATTGGATCTTTTACAGACAAATTATCACAAGTTACACCACACTTCATTCACACCACACCTGTGCCTCACCCAGACCACACCTGTACCTCACCCAGACCACACCTGTGCCTCATACAGACCAAACCTGTACCTCACTCAGACCACACCTGTACCTCACACAGATCACACCTGTGCCTCATACAGACCACACCTGTACCTCACCCAGACCACACTTGTGCCTCATACAGACCACACCTGTACCTCCCCCAGACCACAAATGAACTTCACACAGTACACACCTGTACCTCACACAGATCACACCTGTACCTCCCCCAGACCACACCTGTACCTCACTCAGACCACACCTGGACCTCCCCCAGACCACAAATGAACTTCACACAGAACACACCTGTACCTCACACAGATCACACTTGTACCTCACTCAGACCACACATGTGCCTCACGCACACCAAAGCAGGACTCACCTGTAATACTGGTGTGGCCACAGATCTGATTTAGCCTCATTCTTAATCTGCCATGAGACTAAATTGTTACTTGTGTTTGTGCCCACAAACCCCACGCACACACACACACACACACACACACACACACACACACAAACAACACACTTAGCCAGCCCTCAAATGACAGTCATGTTGTTAACAACATGTTAGGTCATTTTGGCCCACAGTGACAAGCACAATCAGGGTGCAGCAGCCAGACCAACTCTCAGTCTGACCTCACAATTTCATTGTGTTACTGTATAATTGTATAATGACTATAAAGTTTCTTGTTCTTGATCCTCTTCTTAACACACACTACTCAACTGTAAACTATAATTAGCAGTCTCTGCTGCAGCTGCACAGATCTGCCCCAGCCTTCACTAACAGATCTGCCCCAGCCTTCACTAACAGATCTGCCCCAGCCTTCACTAACAGATCTGTCCCAGCCTTCACACCTCACCTGATGGACACCATCAAGCTGGAGGCGATGGTGTCCATCAGGTGATGCTGGTCTGCAGGCAGCGTTCACAGTTCATTGTTCATGAAGAAGAAAACTAACAGACACATGGCAGAGGCGGCGCTGCTTCAACAAACAGTGATCAAATAGAAAAGTGTAAGTCTGGTAAGCAGCAGGTTTAGATCCAATAACCTGAGGGCTTTAAAATACGAAGAAGCTCAATGGGGAAGTTACAAAAGACGCTTCAAAAGCAGAAACACAGCAGAGAATTATTCAAGACTTTCTATGTACTCATGATACAGGAAACCAAACGTGGGCCAGTGCTGGGAAAGACCTATGCCCGAATCACAAGAAATGTAAAGTGAAATAAGTGTGAAAGCTTCAAAATGAAATAAGAAACAACTACATTAAAACTTCCAACACAAATGAGAGTTTTTAACAGGTGATTCTGTGTCTGGGATTGACGTCCGGTAATGGAATAAACAAGAACACGACTGGATGTCTGGATCAGACGGGCTGGTCCAACATCAAAAATAAGACAGAAGAAAGTTGAAGCGCATGAATACACACCGTAAAGGAAGAAGATAGACATGATAAACATGCAGATCAACGACACAGAGCCATATACACACACACACACACTCCAGTGTCAGGATGAGCAACATTACTATCAGCTCCACCGACTTCCTGTGTGTCTGCAGGCAGCAGGAAACGACAGCAGGTGAACACGAAGCCTCCTACCTTCAGAGAGTCAGCAGGTCCGGTGACGTTCATGTGTTAAAGAGTCAAAGCGGAGTCTTAGCAGCCGAGGAGAGGACCTGAGCTGCTGTCAAAGCCTCTTTAAGCCCTGCTGAAGCAGCACACCTCCTCAGTGTGTGTGTGTGGGGGGGGGGGCGGGGCTCTGCACATAATCCACCTGTAGCAAACGCTCTCTGCAGCGTGGCTCCTCCCAGTGGAGGTGATCTGTGGCTCCTTCCACTGGAGGTGACCCCGTGGCTCCGCCTCAAACCACAGCATTGCCATGTGAGCTAATGAAACGCTGCTGTCTGTTGAAACTGACAAAAAGGAAGTGCTTATTAGCAGTGTTTTATACTGCTAATAAGTGCAGTTGGCCAGGTTTCTCACATTCATACTCACAGAATGATCAGTTCAGGCTGTCAGAACTCAAAAAGAAAAAAAATATTTCTACGACCTTCACATTCAGAACTGTTAAAAGAAAACTAAAGACAGGTCAGATCTGACACCTCATCCATTTATGGACTAAAAACAGCATAACATACAACATCCTGTGCGATTATCTTACATTGTAAACTACAACAGCACCCAGCATGCTGGTGGCTCCTAGAACATCACCATAGCAACACAACAGCAGCACAAATGGATTGACTGACTAACCCGTATAAGTATTTTGTTTATTATTTGGCACATAATGCATAACATACATTAAATGAATCAATGTTAATAAATGTTAGTCCGACTGATTTATAACATGATTTTAAAGTCTGTTTGGGTTCCTCATCGTCCAGATCCAACAAAAAAAGAGTCAACTGGGCCTGCTGGTTGAAGACTTAGTGTTGGGATTAGGGTTAGGGTAGAGTTAGAGTTAGAGTTAGGGTTGGGATTAAGGTTAAGGTTAAGGTTAGGGCTAGGGTTAGGGTTCAGGTTAGAGTTAGAGTTAGGGTTGGGTTAGGGTTCGGGTTGGGTTAAGGTTAGCATTAGGGTTAGAGTAAGGGTTAGGGTTAGGGTGAGGGGTTAGGGTTAGGTTAGGGTTGGGTTACGGTTAGCGTTTGGGTTAGCGTTAGGGTTAGTGTTAGGGTTAGAGTTAGGGTTATAACCCTAACCTGAACCCTAACTCTATAGAGTTAGGGTTCAGGTTAGGGTTAGAGCTAGGGTTAGAGTTAGGGTTAAGGTTAGGGTTAGTTAGGGGTAGGGGTTAGGGTTAGAGTTAGGGTTAGGGTTGGGGTTAGGAGGATGGGATTAGGACTATGACTAGGACTAGGGCTGCCTCTGTGACTTTAACAATACAACACATTGTTAAAACATCACACAGCTGTCTAGTTTCATTGAACTTATAGTAATGAGTTTTCTTAAATTCCTCAGAAGTGAGTTTATGGGAATCAAAAGCCTTCATTGCCTCCAGCTACTTGCATTCGCACCCTAACCCTAACCCTAACCCTAACCCTAACACCATCGCAAACACCAAGAATGCAGCAGTGAATCAATAACCAGCTGTTTTAGTTGTTTATTCACCATCAGCAGTGACCCGAAGTTAACGACTGTTTGCAGGACAGGATTCATCCAGCTTCAGACAAAACCACATGACAGGATGTCTGCAGAGCCCTGGACACCCCGGTCCCCATCCGACCAGCTTCATCCCAGCGGGTCGCTCACACCCAGACACAGAACACAGTGAGCGAGAAATAGACTTGATTTCTTCATTTAACGTGTAGTTGATGTTTTTTGCTTCCACATCAGGTGATGATGAGGTGGGCGTGTCTGAGGGACACAGAGGGACTCTGGACAATGAGGTGAGGTCAACTCTCACTTTCCTGCCGCTCAGCTTCTGAATCCAACACGACTATACAGTGGGGAAAAAGAAGTATTTAGTCAGCCAACAATTGTGCAAGTTCTCCCACTTAAAAAGAGGAGAGAGGTCTGTAATTGTCATCATAGGTATAGCTCAACTATGAGAGACAGAATGAGAAAAAAAATCCAGAAAATCACATTGTCTGATTTTTAAAGAAATTATTTGCAAATTATGGTGGAAAATAAGTATTTAGTCAACAACAAAAGTTCATCTCAATACTTTGTTATATACCCTTTATTCGCAGTGGCAGAGGTCAAACGTTTTCTGTAAGTCTTCACAAGGTTTTCACACACTTGCTGGTATTTTGGCCCATTCCTCCATGCAGATCTCCTCTAGAGCAGTGATGTTTTAGGGCTGTCGTTCGGCAACACAGACTTTCAACTCCCTCCAAAGATTTTCTATGGGGTCGAGATCTGGAGACTGGCTAGGCCACTCCAGGCCCTTGAAATGCTTCTTACAAAGCCAATCCTTTGCTGGCCGGGCGGTGTGTTTGGGATCATTGTCATGCTGAAAGGCCGAGCCACTTTTCATATCCAATGCCCTCGCTGATGGAAGGAGGTTTTCACTCAAAATCTCACGATACATGGCCCCATTCACTCTTTCCTTCACACAGATCAGTCGTCCTGGTCCCTTTGCAGAATAACAGCCCCAAAGCATGATGTTTCCACCCCCATACTTCACAGTCAGTATGGTGTTCTTGGGATGCAGTTCAGTATTCTTTGTCCTCCAAACATGAGAAGTTGTGCTACTACCAAAAAGTTCTGTGTTGGTTTCATCTGACCACAGGACATACTCCCAGTCCTCTTCTGGATCATCCAAGTGCTCTCTAGTTTCTGGTGTCCTTTGACAGCTCTTTGGTCTTGGCGATAGTGGAGTTTGGAGTGTGACTGTTTGAGATTGTGGACAGGTGTATTTTATACTGCTAATAAGTTCAAACAGGTGCCATTAAAACAGGTAACGAGTGGAGGACAAGAGGAGCCTCTTAAAGAAGTTACAGCTCTGTGAGAGCCAAAAATCTTGGTTGTTTGTTGTTGACCAAATACTTACTTTCCACCATAATTTGCAAATAAGTTCTTTAAAAATCAGACAATGTGATTTTCTGGATTTTTTTTCTCATTCTGTCTCTCATAGTTGAGGTGTACCTATGATGACAATTACAAGCCTCTCTCATCTTCTGAAGTGGGAGAACTTGCACAATTGGTGGCTGACTTAATACTTTGTTCCCCACTGTAACTGGAAATGTTTCAATCTCACTTTTCATTTCTCTTTTCAAAGTGAGATCTGACTGAGGAACTGCATTATTAGTCAGCAGCAGACCCCGGGCCCGGGCCCTTCATCTGCACAGAGGGACCCTGGACAATGAGGCGAGGTCAACGCCCGCTTGTTTGTTTTTCTGCCGCTCAGCTTCTGAATCCAGTCCAATTATAACTGGAAATGTTTCAATCAAATCTAATTTTGCCTTTTCATTTCTGCTTTCAAACCGAGATTTGCGTGAGGAGCAGGAGTATTAGTCAGCAGCGGGCCCCGCTCACACGCCGGGCCCTTCATCTGCACAGCGGGCCCTGCTATAGGATGGGGAGCCCGTCTTCCTCTGTGGTAAACAAACGCTTTTGAAGTCTGGAGGGAAAGTGTGTGTGTCGCTGTCACACGTTTGAGACCTGTCCGACTGAAACGCAGGACACCGATGCAAGGAAGAGGAAACTAGAGCGTAACTGGGGCAACCGGTTCAGAAAGCAACAGCGAGAACAATTGAATCTGCTTCTGATGTGGTTCCAGGAACTAGACTGCACCCGGAACTGATACAACAGGAGGCCGATTGGGTTCCACAGGAAGCTGCTCGAGTTCTTAGAAATCTTTTTGAAATTCAGTTTCAGAATGAAGAGTCCTTCATTCAGAAATCTGATGAGTTTGAATACAGAGGGAATACAGTCGCCATGGCGATAGTGTTCCAGGGAAGGGTAACACAACACCTTTAAAGCGACATTATACGCTCCACTACTTACAGCAAAGCAGGTGTAACACAGGTAGGAACAGGTCAGGCCTGTTTGGACGGAGATGATCAGAAACGGATAAATCACTGTTGATTTTGGCTCCAGAAAACTGTTTGAATTCAGAAACAGCTGCTCTTATCTGACCTCATCTGACCTCATCTGACCCTCACCTGACCTCATCTGACCTCATCTGATGTCATCGGACTGTCATCTGACCCTCATCTGACCCTCATCTGACCTCACCTGACCCTCATTCCCACTCTTTCTGTCACAGTTTACTGTTTCTGCTCATGTCATGTCGGGCAAATTCAAAAGATCTCTTAAAAAACCAGCAGGATAAAACATGAATGATGTGTTGATGCTCCAGAACAAATGCATGAAGTAATGAAGTTCTTCTTCTCCATTCAGCTTTTCCCTTCAGGGGTCGCCACAGCGAATCAATTGCCTCCATCTAACCCTGTCTTCTGCATCCTCTTCTCTCACACCAACTACCTTCATGTCCTCTTTCACTACATCCATAAACCTCCTCTTTGGTCTTCCTCTAGGCCTCCTGCCTGGCAGTTCAAAACTCAGCATCCTTCTACCAATATATTCACTATCTCTCCTCTGGTCATGTGACAGGCTGACAGACGAGGTTAGACAGGAATCTCCATGGACTATGATGTTTGCAGATGACATTGTGATCTGCAATGAGAGCAGGGAACAGGTGGAGGAGAAGCTAGAGAGGTGGACGTTTGTCCTGGAAAGGAGAGGGATGAAGGTTAGGGACCAAAGGGAACAAAGTGGAAGAGTGAGGTTACAGGGAGAAGAGATCAAGAAGGTGGAGGATTTTAAGTACTTAGGGTCAACAGTCCAGAGCAATGGAGAGTGGGGAAAAGAGGTGAAGAAGCGTGTACAGGCAGGATGGAACGGGTGGAGAAAAGTGTCAGGTGTGATGTGTGATAGAAGAGTTTCAGCTAAAATGAAAGGAAAGGTGTACAAAACTGTGGTGAGACCAGCGATGTTGTTTGGTCTAGAGACAGTGTCACTGAGGACAAGACAGGAGACAGAGCTGGAGGTAGCAGAGATGAAGATGCTGAGGTTCTCTCTGGGAGTGACCAGGAAGGATAGGATCAGGCATGAGTACATCAGAGGGACAGCACATGTTAGAGGTTTTGGAGATAAAGTCATGAAGTAATGAGGTTAGTTCAATAAATAAGACCAAACACAACTACCACTCATCCACACATTAGAAACTGTCTGAAATGTTCATATAACCTGTCATAAGGTGTGGAGCTGCTGAGCGACTTAACACCACTGAGTAGCTCCACAGACAGGCGAACCATGAACAACGATTAGCCGAGCCCCGGTTAGCAGGAGTCTCACCTCCAGCCCAACATCACCTGACACCTGTCCACAAGGTCACGCCCACTGCTCTAGAACACACCCACTCTTCTAGAACACACCCATTCCTCTAGAACACACCCACTCCTCTAGAACACACCCACTCTTCTAGAACACACCCACTCCTCTAGAACACACCCACTCTTCTAGAACACACCCACTCCTCTAGAACACACCCACTCTTCTAGAACACACCCACTCCTCTAGAACACACCCACTCCTCTAGAACACACCCACTCTTCTAGAACACACCCACTCCTCTAGAACACACCCACTCCTCTAGAACACACCCAATCCTCTAGAACACACTTCAATGGATCGGTCCATGCAAACAACAAAAGAACAGAAATGCTAGCGGGTCGTTATAAAATATTCACATGACGTGTTGTATGATTTGAATATTTAGAACTAAAAGTTCTAGAACAAACATTGAACAATCTCTCCCTCAAGGCTATTTTTTTAAAAGTATTTTTTCAGTAATTTTTTAACACAAGGAAAGTTTTATTCTCAATTTGACTTCATCCAGAAGTAATCCAATAATCTGAATAAACTAGTTTAGTCCTGATTTCATTTATTTTCAATGATAAAACATCCAAATGGAAAAGTCTTCACAACTCCATTCAATTGGGTTCATGTTCTCGTAAGAAGCAGCAATGGACATGTGGGGCTAGCAGGAGGCTAGCAGGGGGCTAGCAGGGGCTAGCAGTCTGGATGTTAGCACACAGGTCCATTCCGATGATAGTTGTCAGACAGGAAATCAGCTGACCCCGCCTCATGTCGTCAAGGCAACCGCCTCCTCCTGACAGATGAAGGATGGCATGCTGTCACTCCTCGTTCCTCCACACACTCCTCACTGTGAGGACCACCTCTCCTCACACACACCTCATGATGTCATCAAAACGTCCTGTCGTTCCTGTCGTCAAGGCGACGTCTACACTAATCCATCCATCATCCACACAGGAGGGAATTGAACCCAGGACCTTCTTGCTGTGAGGCAACAGCGCCGCCCATTTGACTTGAAGACTGATTTAAACTACAAGCAAACCTTGGTTTTCGAACGCTTTAGACATCGAACAAATCGGAATTCAACCAAAAAATTTGGAATTTTTTTGTCTTAGAAGTCGACGGTAACTCGTACCTCAGGCGAACCTGTTTACATCGATGTTTTTTTTTTTCTTTCTTTCTCGTGTTTGCTTCTTTCTTTTACATTTCTTTTATAAGTTTCATTACTATACAATTTGATAAATAATTGACATCATGAAATAACATATTATGTTGAGAAAAGGTAGTTTTCTGGCGTCTTGGAACGGATTAAGACCATTTATATTATTTGTAATGGGAAAAATGGATTTGGAATTTGAACAAATCGCCATTCGAACAGCCTTCAGGAACGAATTGTGGTTGGAAACTGAGGTTTGCCTGTATGAACTTTTTTAAATCACTGCTGGTTGTTGTAAATGTTGGCTGCATCATGTGACCTCAGCGCCATCTGGAATCACAGTTAGCTGTCATGTTAGCATCGTCCGCTAGGATCTAATGAACTCTGTTCCTACAATAACTGTCAAACTGCTAACGGCTGCTAAGCTAGAGCAGGTGAACGCTCAAACAGGAAGTGACACGTCATGGCTCAGACCCATGTGACCTAGTGCAGAGCTGTGGACGTGGAGACCCTCTGTCCGGACGTCTGTCTGTGAACTGGGTCGGAAAACTGAATTAAACAGCATCAGTTCTGCACAATGCTCATTGCCATGGCAACAGCTGTGCGCTCTCTACACAAGAACCCACGTTCCATATCCCATACCACAACACGATGAGCACACGTGATGAAGTGTGTGTGTGTGTGTGTGTGTGTGTGTGTGTGTGTGTGCGTGTGTGTGTGTGTGACATGTCTGGTCTCAGGTGTGAGTTCTGTCTCCATGGGTTGAAATTACGACCACTAAAGACATGTGAGGGCAACGAGGTCTACACACACACACACACACACACACACACACACACACACACACACACACACACACACACACACACACACACACACACACACACACACACAGAGGTAATTTTTCAGATTAACAGAATGCAGTGTTTACCTGTCAGGATTATAATCCAGATTGGGAGACTGTCTTTTCCTTGACTGTTGCTGATCTGCCTCAACTTCTCTCCGGTATGAACTGGTTACAATTATTTTCTGTTTCGATTTTATTCCAGAACATTAAAAAATTTACATTTTCGGTTTCGTTTTGGTTCAAAATACCAAAAGTTTCTGGTTTTCCTTTTCATTCCATGAATTGTTTCAAAGCCCTGGTGGAAACACACACACGTCTGTCTACCTGAACGTCAGACGGGAAGAATGGACACACACACACACACACACACACACACACACACACACACACACACACACACACACACACACACACACACACACACACACGTGTGTTTTGCTGTGCCCTAACTCAGAGGTCTGCAGGGAATCCCCAGGATGCTGTGTCCCACGGGGTGTGTGTGTGTGTGTGTGTGTGTGTGTGTGTGTGTGTGTGTGTGTGTGTGTGTGTGTGTGTGTGTGTGTGTGTGTGTGTGTGTGTGTGACAGGAAACACGGCGCACAGGCGCGAGCTGCAGATGACTGACGGGAACCTCCGCGGTTGTTTTGCGGTCATGTTTGCCACGCGGGAGACGCGGTGCGCGTGACACCACCGGATCGATCAGGTAAACAGCAAAACAAGTCTTTGTTGATCAGCAAACATCTCGTGTGGCAGTCGCGTGCAAGCGGCGCGTGGGTGATGAAGAACCCACACGCTGGGCGCGCGGACGCGCGGTGAGACGGTACCTGAGGTCCGGATGCTGAGCCGCCGTCGCGCCGCGGAGCGCATCCTCCGGACCGACGCCATCCGAGTGAGGCTCACCTTCAGTTCGTCTCCATTGGTGCGATGCTTCTCGTACGGCGATGACGTCACTCCTGTCTCGAGAGGGAAAACCTCAAACGTGGAACAGAGAGAAGCGCAGCTGGTTAGCGCTCTTCTTTAGAGCGCCAGGGGGCGCTGTGGCCCCAATGTGAAGGGGGGTACAGGAAGACGCTCCAGAATAAAATAGAGAAATTTATTTATTTATTCCGTTCATTTTTTTTCTTTCCACACATGTTATTACAGCAGACGTCACTTTCATCAGTTTTGGAACATCAACAACAACATCCGAACACCCAGAACCCCAGTAAAGAGAGAAAAATAAAAACTTAAAAAGGTGAAGGAGGTCATTTTAGGGTCACCCCCTCCCCCCACACCCCAGAGAGGACACCATTGCAGGGAAGACCTGCAGCCCACACTGACAGGTCCCAGGTCATAGGCCCATTCCCCACTGCACCTCTGGACTACCCACTGCACCTCTGGACTACCCACTGCACCTCTGGACTACCCACTGCACCTCTGTACTATCCACTGCACCTCTGGACTACCCACTGCACTTCTGGACTACCCACTGCACCTCTGGACTACCCACTGCACCTCTGGACTACCCACTGCACTTCTGGACTACCCACTGCACCTCTGGACTACCCACTGCACCTCTGGACTACCCTGCGTCATAGTTCTATGTTACATTATTCTCTTGTTGATTTTGTCACCAGCTTATTAAATGTCACTGACTTTTAATCAGATTTGATGATCAGCTGATTAAGGTGGAGGGTGGATGGAGGGTGGGTGATTCAGGATGTGGTCTCCTGAAGTCCACCGAAGGACCAGCTCTGATCTCTGCAGGTCTCCACCTTGCTGTCCTCCAGTAAGGTTCCTCTGGTAGGGTCCTCATCATAGGTCAGAGGAGAATGGCCAGACGGGTACCAACTGATAGAAAGACAACAAGAACTCAAGTAGCCACTGGGTACAACCGAGGTCTGCAGCAGAGCGTCTCTGAACACGTGAAGCCTTGAGGCAGATGTTCTACAGCAGCAGAAGACCACACTGGTACCACTCCTGTCAGCTGAGACTAGCTGAGGCTACAATTCACACAGAATCACAGGCTAACCCTAACCCTGTAACCCTAACCCTGTAACCCTAACCCTGTAACTCTATCCCTAACCCTGTAACCCTAACCCTAACCTTGTAACCCTAACCCCTAACCCTGTAACCCTAACCCTGTAACCCTTACACAACTCTATCCCTGTAACCTTAACTCCAACCCTAACCCTGTAACCTTATCCCTAACCCTGTAACCCTAACCTTGTAACCCTAACCCCTAACCCTAACCCTGTAACCCTAACCCCTAACCCTAACCCTGTAACCTTATCCCTAGCCCTGTAACCCTTACAGTAACTCTAACCCTGTAACCCTATCCCTAACCCCTAACCCTAATCCTGTAACCCTATCCCTAACCTGTGACACTGACCTTAACCCTGTAACCCTAACCCCTAACCCTAATCCTATAACCCTAACCCTAACCCTGTAACCTTTACACTAACTCTAACCCTGTAACCCTAACCCCTAACCCTAACCCTGTAACCCTAACCCCTAACCCTAACCCTGTAACCTTATCCCTAGCCCTGTAACCTTTACAGTAACTCTAACCCTGTAACCCTATCCCTAACCCCTAACCCTAATCCTGTAACCCTATCCCTAACCTGTGACACTTACCTTAACCCTGTAATCCTAACCCCTAACCCTAACCTTGTAACTCTCTCTCTAACCTTAATCCTGTAATTCTCACCCTAACCCTAACCCTGTAACCCTTACCCTAACCCTGTAACCTTAAACCTGTAACCCTTACTGTAACCCTGTGACCCTAATCGTAATCCTGACCCTAACCCTGACCCTAAGAGCAGGAACCTGAGGCTACATTCTCACAGAATCACCAGAGTCAGACAATAGAAGCCTGGTCTAGTGAGTCTGGATTTCTGCTGTGACATTCAGAAGGTCGGGTCAGAATCATGACGGCGTGGATCCATCCTGGTACCAACTGCTTAGGCTGCTGGGGGTGTGGTGGTGTGGGGGAAGTTTTCTTGGCACACTTTGGGTCTGCGCTAGCGGGCAGCTATTGTCTGACTCAAGCCGTCACTCTTCTGTTTCCATTTGATTTCCCGCCATATTTTTAACGCCTTGTTCTTCAGCGACCCACTGAAAAATTTTATATAAGCCAAAACACTCTCAAAAATGTCTGAATGCAGGTCTGTGCTGATTATATTTGCATTTATGAATATAAAACTTTGCCAAAAAAAATTAAGAGGAATTTAATAAAAGAATTTATTCTTTTCTTTGATTTCTTAAAAAGCTAAACCCATTTTCCCATTTAAAAGAGAAATTCTTATGAAGTCCACAAATGATGAAAGTGCTGAAGTCCTTCCAGAATGATGAAGGATGTGTGCAGGTCCAGAAGAGGTGCTGGACGGTCTCAGGATGGTGTCGACAGAAAGGATATTTCACATCAATTTCGTTTTGTGGTTTCAGGATAATATTTATGAACAATTCTAAAAGAAATTTCTCTTACTTCATTTGTCACTAAAAAAACTTGATGGAAATTGTTCAAACTTTCTTCCAGTCGATGTCATTCATAAAAGAATTCCAGTGTGAAACAACATGTGGAACTTCTGTTCCACATGTTGGAATAAAGAACATTTACTGTTTTGTTACTGTTTCTACATATTTGGGCAGAAGAACAGGCAGAAGATTAAAATCAACAATTTAAAGTGTGAATATGACAGAAGTTTTCCATTACAAAGTCGAATTACTAGTACAACCTCTTTCTCAAACCAACTAGAGAAATATAATGATTTAAGTTTGTACAGGACGTTCCAGTTATTCCATATCGTTAATTTATTTTGTGGAAGTTTGCCTGTATTATGGTTGCAGTATAATATAAAATTCAAACCAGCAAACATAGAAAAAATCTTCTTTTCCTTTTGGCTTTTCCCTTCAGCGGTCGCCACAGTGAATCAATTGCCTCCATCTGACCCTGTCCTTTGCATCCTCTTCTCTCACACCAACTACCTTCATGTCCTCTTTCACTACATCCATAAACCTCCTCTTTGGTCTTCCTCTAGGCCTCCTGCCTGGCAGTTCAAAACTCAGCATCCTTCTACCAATATATTCACTATCTCTCCTCTGGACATGTCCAAACCATCTCAGTCTGGCCTCTCTGACTTTATCTCCAAAACCTCTAACATGTGCTGTCCCTCTGATGTACTCATTCCTGATCCTTTCCTTCCTGGTCACTCCCAGAGAGAACTTCAGCATCTTCATCTCTGCTACCTCCAGCTCTGTCTCCTGTCTTTTCCTCAGTGACACTGTCTCTAGACCAAACAACATTGCTGGTCTCACCACAGTTTTGTACACCTTTCCTTTCATTTTAGCTGAAATATAGCTGGGAATAAAATTCCAAATGGAGACGGGGTTTTAAGAACATTTTTGATTTTAAAAATATTGTTAACAGTAATGGAATCTAAAACATTCAGTTTAACATTTTCATAGTCATTCATTGTAACACTTTTCTAATGTGAAAAGAAGAATTTGTCTACACCACGACCTGAGATGAACTGTTTTCAGTAACCATCCGCCATCGTCTGGCCTCCTGCGGTGTAGGTCCTACTCTGACCACCAGGTGGCGACATCACCACAGGTAGCACAAGTGGACCGCAGCTCGGACTGTTCTTCGTTCAGACGAAACGTGTCGACCTGGTGATGACAAGACCTGGACACGTCCTCCATAACCCTATAACAAGTCCATCAGTGTGGAGAAACGATGAAGTTGTCCCTTCACTGTAATGACATGCAGCCGTTGATGGACATATTTATGAACACGCATGAGCCACAGCAGCTGTGTCTCCATGTTATACTATGCTAAACTAATCGTCCCTGGCTCATGTTTCAGAGTTATTGCTCCCCTCTGAATAAGAACCCCCAAATCTCAGGCTGTTCCTTCAGACAGATGATTGTGTGGACATGTGGGTGACTCAAGGTGATGATTGAAGCGGTGTTTTTAAACCATGAGGTGTTCGTGTGCAGTTACGTCACGAATAAAGTTTGAAATGTCACCGTCTATTTGAATGTCAGGGTAGGACAACATCTCCTACTAGAGAAGAAAATATCCTGTTACCTGTAACCTACAGGAGGTCAAGGGTCAGCCAGTGAAAGGATGGCTCATGAAATTGAAGCAGTTTGAGCTCTACACCATCCTGGTGATTCCACCCGTCTGGTTGGGGTCCGGCTTTTGTGTTCCTCACAGTTCTTCTCCAAACAGAGACCATTGCATTCCGCCTGTAACCGACGCTGTAGCCACTGGGCTGCTGTGATCTCTTTGTCTGACACTCATTCTTCTAACAGGGGATCCATATCATCACCACCGCTGGTTTAACCGATGTTGATCCGGGGTGCTGCAGCGGTATTCCCCTCTGGGAGATGTTCTTGCACCAACAAACACCATGACAGAAGGTCAGTCCGCTGTGACAATGGCTGCCCTGAGGCTCATGTCAACTCGGCGCTTTGTTCCCACCCATCAACACCCCAACTACCATTACAAACCGTCAGACGTGTGTCCTGGGGATTGACCCACCTGACACCGCGAGACATGACGTCAGTCCCTAACAGTTTAATGGGAGCCAGCGTTTATCATGTCAGGGAGGTTGAAGAACAGTGAGGGCGTGGCATCAACAGGAAGGTGGGAATGGACGGGGCTAATCTTTGTACTTATTATATTGTTTGGGTTATCATTAGCTGTGCTTGTAACATCTCATGCTCATACTTTAAGAGTGCTTACCTGACTCTCAGAGACATATCTGTTTGTCTCCATGGCAACAAGCAATCATCTGATACGACTGACAGGAGTGGGTCTGTGGGACCCGACAGGAGCCGACACACTTCTGGCTCAGTAAATCAACTAGAGACCATGTGGTGTTGGTCTGCATGCCTGGGCCCTTCATAGGATATATTGATGATCTATTGATGATCATGCAGCAGCAGCAACGTTCTCTGATATCAGCTGAAGTACAGCCGTTTAAAAAGCATCCAGTCTGTTGTTCTGTCACCCAAAGGAGCCATAGATCTGAACACGGCCACAGATCTACTACAACCAGAACAGAACACAAAAGTACAACATGTCCAACATGTCAAAAGTGTCCAACATGTCCAACATGTTCAACATGTCCAACATGTCAAAAGTGTCCAACATGTCCAATATGTCCAACATATCAAAAGTGTTCGACATGTCCAACATGTCAAACATGTCAAAAGTGTCCAGCATGTCCAACATGTCCAACATGTCAAACACTGTTTAACATGTCCAACATGTCAAACATGTCAAACATGTTCAACATGTCCAACATGTCAAACATGTTCAACATGTCAAAAGGGTCCAACATGTCCAACATGTCCAACATGTCAAAAGGGTCCAACATGTCCAACATGTCCAACATGTCAAAAGTGTCCAACATGTCCAATATGTCCAACATATCAAAAGTGTTCGACATGTCCAACATGTCAAACATGTCAAAAGTGTCCAGCATGTCCAACATGTCCAACATGTCAAACACTGTTCAACATGTCCAACATGTCAAACATGTTCAACATGTCCAACATGTCAAACATGTTCAACATGTCAAAAGTGTCCAACATGTCCAACATGTCAAAAGTGTCCAACATGTCAAACATGTCTAACATGTCAAACATGTCAAACGTGTCTAACATGTCCAACATGTCAAACATGTCCAACATGTCAAAAATGTCCAACATGTCCAAAATGTCAAACAATGTCAAACAGGAGAGGAGGAGGAGGAAGAGGAGGGAGAGGAGGAGGTGAAGCCTCCTGGTGAAGACTGAGTTTAAGCGAAGACACAGATAGAACGTCTACTGAAGCACACGTGACCGACTACATGACTTCATCAAACATGGTAAATCACTCTTGGTCGACATGTTTGGATGGAGTCAGCCTTCATACATCCTCCTGTTTCCAGGCTTTACACTAGGCTAAGCTAAGCTAAGATAATCAACAAATTAATTTGTTAAACAGAAATATTCCTACCACTTTCTAAAGTCTCAGGGGAGACGTCCAACACTGGGGGTGACCCTGAACCTCTCTGAAGGAACCCAATCAGCTTCACCAGTGAAAAGACTTTCATTACTGAAGCGAGCTAACGGGTTATTATTTGGGTTAGCATTGAGAGAAAACACACTGGAGTAGAGTAGAGTCACTCAGCCCCCACCCGGCCTGCTGCGGCTAATGGCTGCTAATCCCAAATCAAACCAAATTAACAGCCTGTGATTGGTCATGAGGCGTCTGCTGTGTGTGTGTGTGTGTGTGTGTGTGTGTGTGTGTGTGTGTGTGTGTGTGTGTGTGTGTGTGTGTGTGCGTGTGTGTGTGTGTCGTTTAGGACCCCACACACACACACACACAGCAGACACCACTTAAACGGCTAACGCTAACAATTCACAGAGACACACAACACCACCCTCAACAAAAGCCTCCCAGACACCCCCCCACGGCAGTTCCCCCGGCCTTCCATCTTTGTTAATGGTGGTGATGGATGGACTGGGGTCACCGTGGTAACCACATGGTTGGCTGGATGCAGGACCTCATGTGGCCATTATGGGTGTCTGTGCCACGCCTGCAGGACTCTGCCCCAGATCTCAGCTGACATGTGTCAGCCTTCAGCCTGGGTGTGTGTGTGTGTGTGAGTGTATGTGTGTGTGTACAGTAGGTGATTGTGGGGTGGGGGAGGGGTCTGGCGCGGCTCGTCTAATGGGAACATTTGGATGCGTCTCATCTGGCTCCAGGAAAATGTCTTTCATGTTGTGGCATCACTGCTGAGAGGAAGACGACTAAAATATTCATCTGCATCATCCAAACGAGGCCAAACACTCGTCGTCTCATCAGATTAAAGATTCTCTTTCTCTGTCCTCATCTTTCCTTTTTTCTTTGGGGGGTGGGGTCGGGGGTGAGTTTGAGGTTCTATCATGTCATTTTGAAAAGATTTCATTATCTTCCTCTGCACCTCCTTACTGCAGACAAAGGTAGAGAATGAGGGATGATGAGAGACAAAGAAATGATGATAGGAAAGAACACATGCATGACGCCGTCCTGATCATCTGTAATGAACTGTGTAGTAGAAACTGATAATAATACAGTAGAACAAGTTCAATCCGTTTGTGACTGTTGTAAGTCAAACATTAAAATAACTCAAATCATTTTAATCCGTTCCAGCTTTGTAAAAAAGACCCAAACCCCCTAAATTATATAAAAAAACATATTTTAATCAACCAATAGACGTGAAGACTTTAATTGTGTATAATTAATTATATTATAAGTTACGTAAACAATGATAAAAAATGAAAAGAAACACAAAAGTCACAAGAACACACAAACTACGTCTTTACTCCACCAACGGGAGCGAGATCCGGCCTCACTGATGTTGTATCCATCCGCCAACATGTGGTAAAGAACGAGATCCGGTCTCACTGACGTTGAATCCATCCGCCAGCTAGCGCTGGTGTCTTGGAGCATGGCTTGTATCTCAGATTTTTGCTCGCATGTCAAACAAAACTATAGACCCAGTGTCCGTCACCAAGCAGCTCGCATGTTGAGGTACTACTTCATGCCTGGATCAAGCAGTAACACAATAAATCAGCATTCCCTCAGGGCAGACCTCCAGTTATTGCCTGGATAAACGCTGACCAATAATCTCAAGTTAACGTGTAAACCTGGTTTTGCCAAGCGGTTCACACTACCTGTTGTACACTGTGTGTAAAGCTTCTAGAAGGGTTCTGTGGTTCTGGATGAACTCTGCAGAGACTACAGTCTGACTTGTCAATAAGACGATGCTATCAGCCCTTGAGATAATCCAAGTTTATACAGCTCTGAGGGTGTGGCGCCTGAAGGAAGTGGAACCAGCAGAGAGGAGGTGTGTTAACGATCATCTGACTTCATGTATTCACCCCCACAGACGGGGTCTCTGTTTGCAGACCGCTAACAGGGGTGCACTCTGGGGACAGATTGCGTGTGTCCACTTTCTTTCACAGCACAGACATGAAGCCCACATGACCGGAGCGCTGCAAGCTCAGGTCTTCGGGTCTGAACCATCGTCAGCGGTCTGAGGCAGAGCACCAGCATACGGAAACTCTGATGCGTTCATGGGCCCAGTCCCCAATCCCCTGTAGCCCTACCATTTAGCCCTACCCCTGTGGTTCTCCCACATGGAGCGGCGTGTCTCGTTACTTCAGGGGATCCAAACTATGTTTCATATCTTCACTACTCTTTCTGATTCACTGAGCAGCAGATTCATGTGGAACCAGATTGTTGTGATACACACAAGGTTTTAGACGCTATTCTTGTGCATTTTAAAGACATTAAACTTGTGTTTTTTGTTTGCATTTCGTTCTTATTGAAGTTATTCCTTTGTTCAGTCCTGTAAACGCAATGAGGTTTGTCATTAGGTGATGAAGACCAACGGGTTTCTACAGAACTATAATACTTTCACGTTTTTGAGGCATCTCAAATGATGATTGACACGACCGATGCATGAATGTCTGCGATGAAGATCTCAACCATCAATTAACGTGTCTCCTGATGACTTAAAGAGGGGCGTCCCATTTCCTAAATCAGTGATCTCAGCCTCTAGCCTCCAACACTTTGTTTAGAAGGACACTTCAAAACATAAAGAAGGAAATGGGATGGGGCCCTGATGGAACAGTTCCAGTTCTCACTGACTCCGGCTTTGAGTATAACAACTAAACTAAATGTCTGTCGTATAATAATGGAACTACTTTGTTCAGTCAATCAGAGCAGTAATCACCAGCTGGACCCTGAGGTCCAGGAAATGATACAAACAACAGAGATGCACAATTTAGTCCTCAAAGGAACTGGAGGGAAAACACTGAACAGCAAGTGTAGACTAGAAAATGTTCTAGATACTATTATTATTATGATCATTATTATTATTGTTGTTGTCGTTGTTATTGTTATTAGTAGCAGTAATAGTAGTAGTGATAGTGGAGGATTGGAGGTGAAGTACTTAGAGTCAACAGTCCAGAACAATGGAGACTGGGGAAAAGAGGTGAAGAAACGTGTCCAGGCAGGATGGAATGGGTGGAGAAAAGTGTCAGGTGTGATGTGTGATAGAAGAGTTTCAGCTAAAATGAAAGGAAAGGTGTACAAAACTGTGGTGAGACCAGCGATGTTGTTTGTCTAGAGACAGTGTCACTGAGGAAAAGACAGGAGACAGAGCTGGAGGTAGCAGAGATGAAGATGCTGAGGTTCTCTCTGGGAGTGACCAGGAAGGATAGGATCAGGAATGAGTACATCAGAGGGACAGCACATGTTAGAGGTTTTGGAGATAAAGTCAGAGAGGCCAGACTGAGATGGTTTGGACATGTCCAGAGGAGAGATAGTGAATATATTGGTAGAAGGATGCTGAGTTTTGAACTGCCAGGCAGGAGGCCTAGAGGAAGACCAAAGAGGAGGTTTATGGATGTAGTGACAGAGGACATGAAGGTAGTTGGTGTGAGAGAAGAGGATGCAAAGGACAGGGTTAGATGGAGGACACTGATTGGCTGTGGCGACCCCTGAAGGGAAAAGCCGAAAGGAAAAGAAGAAGAATAGTAGTAATGATAGTAGTAGTAGTAGTAGTAGTGGTAGTAGTAGTAATAGTAGTAGTATTAGTAGTAGTGGTAGTAGTAATAGTAGTAGTTGTGGTAGTAGTAGTAGCAGTAGTAATAGTAGTAGTATTAGTAGTGGTGGTATTAGTAATAGTAGTAGTAGTAGTGGTAGTAGTAGTAGTAGTAGTAGTAGTAATATGTGTAGTAGTAGTAGTCATATTAATATGTGTAGTAATAGTAGTATTAATATTAGTAGTAGTATTAATATTAGTAGTAGTATGAATATTAGTAGTAGTAGTATTAATATTAGTAGTAGTAGTAGTATTAATATCAGTAGTAGTAGTATTAATATTAGTAGTAGTCGTATTAATATTAGTAGCAGTAGTAGTATTCATAGCAGTAGTAGTAGTATTAATATTAGTAGTAGTAGTATTAATATTAGTAGTAGTAGCATTAATATTAGTAGTAGTAGTATTAATATTAGTAGCAGTAGTAATACTAACGTGGGCAGTCTTAGGGTCTCCTGCAGTGTCTTGGTGTTTGTTGCTGTCCTCCGGCCTAGAGAAAGTTATCCCAGGTCTGTGTGAGGAGATAAGGAGGAGACGGGGGCACAGAACCAATCACACATGAAAGGGGCTACTTTCTCCCTGCAGCATGTCAGACTCTTGACATGCTGCTCCTGGCTCTGTCCTTGGATCTGGTCTTGCTCTTCCTGCTTCGCTATCTTTCTGTTTGGGCTGGATCTCTTCACTGCTGCTGTCTGGAACTATGATATCTGGTCTTCTCCCTCCTGCTTTCCTCTCTCAGACATAACCACATGCTTTTTCAGTGTTTTATCTCCTTGATTGGATTGGACGGTTGCATGTCAAGTCTCCTTTTGTCAATGTGTCATCCGCCGTGATTCACAACGTGGGTTACCTTATTACCAAATGCATTTATTTTACAGCTTCTTGAATTTTCTGCAACTGATATTTTTTTTAGAACTGGACACCTTTCCGTTTCCTCACCATGTTTCTTCTGGTGCGGTTTCCTCTTAGGCTTCTAGAGATTGGTGTTATCAGACAGGAAGTAGTGGAGAGTGGCTTCCTGTCCCAAATACCCACAGCAATGAAGTGGTGCCAAAGTCAAAAGACTGAAGATTAAACATTTAGCGGATGCAGCCAAGAGGTCACTACAACCTGGCATCAAATTTTAATTGTGGACCTGAAGTTGTATCCTGCAGCATTGTCGTCATCATTCTTGTGGTTGAGCATCATAGTGGAACTGTGGGTAACGCTGTTGCTTCGCAGCAAGCAGGTCAAAGCTGTTCAGAGTTTGCACCTGCATGGTTTTGCTCTGGTACCGCAAAAGACATACAACTTGGGTGAACCGGTGACGTCAACTTGAATATAGGCATGAATGTGAAGGGAACTGCTGGGTGGTCTTGACCTGGCGACCTGACCAGGTTGTTCCAAAACTACCCACAGTCATCTGATGTCGAATGCATTTGATTAGGTGCAGCTAAAATCAGTCCCAGCAGCGATCACTTCCTGTGGTTCAAAGAATCATCAGACTGAAACCAGGTCATCGTTGAGAGCTTGGAGTCCCAGTTCATTCAGGAAGACTATTCCCTTGGATCTTTCTGCTGCCGTGGATACTGGCTGTTCCTTAAGGTGGTCACATCCATCACACACCACAGCCAATCATCTTGCTGTTGACTTTTTAAAACCTGATTCTCTCTCTGCAGCCAGTTCATTCATGTCCTGTGTAGCCCCTGGGTTCATCAACCACATCATTGTATCATTAGTCCCAGCAGAGTCGTCAGCCACCACCACCACTGGTGTCTGAGCCTTCCTCCTACTGCTGCTTAGGATACTTACCTTTCAGTCACCACATGACCTGCTGAAGAGTAGTGTTTACTGAATTTACTCGTCTCTGTTTGTGATGGATGTACAGTTAGCCAGTTTGCCAGACCCAACTCACTGACAACTAGCTCATCAGGATGACTTGTATCATGTCTGAAAATATCGGGACACCTGAAAATATCTCAACTATGTCAACAATAAACAAAACCAAAAAAAAGTGAGGAGTTTATATTTTGTGGAAAAATCAGAAGTTAATTTTTTTTGTCAGAATCTGCACAAATTCTGTTCAGAGTTCAGACAGACGATCTGTGGTTCCTCAGACACGATGCCTGTCGCCTGGGAGACAGTCACATGGGTACTTGTCAGTTTATTTTACGTTGAGTCGTGGTTCAGGTCGTTGGTCCTCATCCTGATTCTTAGGTTTTGGTGACACAGACAGCTGGACTACATCGGGTTTGGTCTTCGGTATTGTCCTGCAGGGTATTTTCCATAACATGTAGTACTTTATCAGGACAGGTAGGTCCTGTGTGAAACTACCGCGGTGTAGTCGTCAGCGTGACTCACATCTGTCAGGACCCTCTCATCAGCTACCAAACGCAGGACTGTATCCACTTCCTCCGAACAGCGGTCGTAATAAAAGAGCTGGGCTGTTTGAGAGATGACCTTTCATTTCAATACAACCACTGATGACGTAACGCTGACACACAAAGGTTTCTCTCTGACCGATCCGTGTCGACAAATGTTTCTTGTGACCTTTTAGTGCCTTTTAGTAGTACTACTACTGCTACTAGTAGTAGTACTAGTACAGGTACTTTTTGCTCGATGGAAGGCAGTCTCCTGGGAACAGGAACTACACTCTGATAATAAGTATTTATATACAGAGGTTGTGACGAATTTGATCACTGCTGTTGTTTCATTTTTGTCTTTTCATTATTATGGTTAAGGATTAATTATCACTGAACTTTATTACATTTTTGGGGGCGAGGCAGAAAATGACTCTTGATGCAACAACTGAATTTAGGGATCCCCTCCCACGTAATCCACACATGAAGTCAAGACTTGTAGACTAGAAGCTGATCACTGAATTCCTCCTCAGCTAACCCAGAAGCAAACCTTTCAAATTCTTCAAACTGGGGTATGTTTGGGTCATTTTAAAAAATAAATAAATAAAAATTTAATAAGTCGAGTGAATTACTGATGATACATCGACATCAAGAAAGATAATAAGAGACAGCAAATTCATTCCCAACCCTTTTTGGGAAAAAATGGGTGGTGGAAAACACATACACACACACACACACACACACACACACACACACACACACACACACACACACACACACACACACACACACACACACCCACACACACACCCACACACACACAGGCACACACATGAACACTCTCACCAGTGAAATTCCACACCGTCCCTGTGTTCCACCTCAGGTTACAATCGAGTCTAATAATGGCAGCGATTCCACTGAAGACTGTAAACCGATGAGTAATCAAACATTCCTGCTGAGTCATGTTATTTTCATTTTTAGTTTTTGTTTGAATGCAGCAACGTTTGATAAAACGGAGAAGAGAAATGTGTTTTAGCTGCAAATGGAGGGAAGGTCTTTGTTCTGGACACATTTTTGTGACACCCTGAACCCCCTCGGATGCATTAACTGTTAGTGTTTACTGATGTTTGTTTGCTGTTTTCATCATTATGTTTCTTTGTTCATTAAATTCTCTACACAAATAAACTGATTTAACTTGACTTGCCTGTTTAATGGTTCTTAGTCAGAACATTAAATCTGTGTTATCAGCACATGTTGACTGGTTTCCTCTCTGACATCACTTCCTGTTTTCATGACAGTTCCCAGTAGAGACGTTTTGACATTTGCTTCTTCTCTTGTTCTTTGACAACTCAACTCTTTTATTTTTGGACGAACCTCAGGCTTCAGTCTTTGAACATGACTTCCTCTGTTATCACCCCCACGCTGCTGCTGATTGTGGGAAGTGATTTGATTTTCTTCTTGTGGATTCAAGCTCAGACTGGAATCTTCATTCCCTCTTTGACTCTGTTTCTTTGAATTCCTTCAGAAAGTCACCTGGTTCATTTCCTCGGTGCAGGTGTTTTCTCATTGGCTGGTTGAGTTGTTGCCTGTTCTGCTTTATCTCAAACACACTGCCTGCTCTGCTGCCAGCAGCTGATTCTCAACGTTGGGTTAAATGAAAAGACACCATTACACCTTTGCCTTTCATGTCCTGGAACCTTAAATATGGGAAAGTCAAAAGTTCCCATAAGAAAAAAAGTGCAAAAAGAACCACAAATGAGTCACAGCTGGAGGAATAGAGCTGAATGGAAATCCCACTGAGTCAGTGGACGGTGTTGGTCTACTGATGGAGGCAGACGGGTGACGGATGTTGTTAATGTTTCCACTTCCTGGTTTCTAATTCTGCCTTCCTCTGAAGGTTCTCCTGAATATTTGCTTCCTTTTGGATAGCAGATATTCAAGAGTGATGGACCGGTCCATCGCTCCTGTGGTCTGGTCCACGGGAGCGACGGACCGGTCCACAGGAGGTCTGGTGTGGGCTAAACTCTGATTGGCTCTGAAGCCTCCTTGTCCTTTTTGGAACACAACATGTAGTGATAGTTTCCCATCAGATGTTCGTAGCTTGGATGGCATTCCTAACAATGACTGATAATAGAATTCTGACATAAAGTTTGTTTGTATTATAATATAACTGAAGGCAGTTAAGAGCTTCTACTTCCTCGACTTTTTGGATGATGAATATATTCCACTGTACTGGTCTTTGCTTCAGACAGCAGCTAGCTGGATGAATGCCTGACTACAACAGGACCTGTGGGTGGATGCTGGACATAACCTCGCCCCTCCTGTGTAAACCCTCCCCTCATCTTCCAGACTGGTTCAGTTATCTCAGTGTTCATGCTCCTCCCGGTTCTGTGTGTAAAAGTACTCATTAAAATCAAAGTACTCATTTATCCCTATCAATATGACCTTATTACTTCTTGCTGTATTTTATCACGTTTTATCTCCTGATCATTTAAGTAAAGCATGACTTTGATAAAAAAAAAAAAGGGGGCTAGGGGTTAGGGTTGGGATTAAGGTTAGGGTTAGGGTTAGGAGTAAGGATAGGGGTAGGGGGTAGGGTTAGGGTTGGGATTAAGGTTAGGGTTAGGGTTAGGAGTAACGATAGGGGTAGGGGGTAGGGTTAGGGTTGGGGTTAGGGTTACGGTTATGGTTAGGGTCAAATCTTAACTGTTTTTCCTACAGTCTGTGTGGCTCTGAGTGGGACTAAGAGGCCGTGGATTAAGGGCTGGAGGTTGGGGTCCACTAAAGAGGATTGGTCTTGTATTAGTAATCTGAGGGGAAAACATACAGATGAACAATCAGATGTAAATCCAACAGTTTGTTATTATGTTTTCCTCTCTTTCTTTTATCCCACCATCATAAATGAATGTTTTAAACACCTTCCTGTTTAATTCCAGCAAAGCCTTCGTCAGATATCATTTCACAAGTCATCTCCTGCTTAGTTATTCTTTACTTTCATCACGCTCTCTCTAAGCTCCCGTTCCCTTCCTCCATTGTCACCCCTTTCCCTACCATTACCCCCCATCCTCAACCCCTAAACCCCACCGACCCCCTCCTCTTTTGTACCCAGCAGACAGAGGTTTACACTAATCATTACTCTGATCAGCTTTTCCTCTACTCTCATCTCTCTTGCGTGTCATGAGGAAAATTATAGGTCATCGGGCCGACGTCTCTGAGCTCAGCCAATAAAAACAAGCTTTTATTTAGCGACGCCCCCAAATCCATAGCAGAGCACGCCGCTACAGATGTATTAAAATAGAAAGATGGTTACGGGTTCATTAATACATGTTTGTACTGTTTGATATTTTCTCATTAATGAAGGGATGCACCTGTGCGTCTTTTTGTCTGACAGAGTTGAAGTGAAAGTATTTATATTTGAGTACTTGTTGAAATTGAGTACTGACTATACTCATTTTAAGAATAGTAATAATAAAATTACAGTTTATTTCATTGCTGGATTGTTTTCATTAGTTATAGACAGTGGAGTAGGAACATATTCACTGTACTGATTTAATTCTAACTCTATTTTAACAATGATGCACATTTGTATGAGAATGTGCTAAAACATGTAAAAAATGTACAGAGTGGCTTATGCACATAGGTCCTGCGGTGATATGTCGATGTGGTGTAGCGGCTATGGGGGCAGGATGAGGTCAGTCAGCTGCATGGGGGTTGGATTGGGGGTGTCTCTGACATCATGGTGATTCCTGTAGCAGACAGCATGGAGGAGGCGGTTTGGACACGTTTGTGTGGACGATCAGGTGTTCCCCCAACAACAAACCCTGGGTAACCAGGGAGATGAAGGTGTCCTGGACAGGAAGAAGTGTTCAGGAGCTGGAATGAGGAGGAGGTAAGGAAAGTCCAACAGGAAGTGAGACTCTGCCTGAGGGAAGCTTACAGGAAGAGGCTGGAGAACCAGTTGGGGGTAACCAGGTTCGGGAGGTGTGGAAGTTGAACTCACAGCTTTTGCAACCGGTTCAGTGCCCCCCTCAGCTCCTCTACCCAAAATTATGTGACGGGCCACGTTTGGCCCCCGGGTCTTGATTTTGACACGTGCCCTAGAGCAATTGTCCTGGAGCTCATGCCTCCCCAGGTGCAGGGCTCAATGGACCCGCTCCAGTTTAGAGTTGACGACACCATCACCTACCTCCTCCATTGTGTGCTGACCAATCTGGACATCGGGGGCTGTGCTGTCAGGGTGCTCTTCTTTGACTTCTCAAGCGCCTTCAACACCATCCAGCCCTGACTCCTACAGGAAAACCTGGCTTGCATGGATATGGACCCCTAACGTGTGAGCCGGATCATGTATCATCTAACAGACGAACCCCAGTATGTCCGGTTGGGGGACTGTTTGTCATCAGTGGTGACCAGCAGCACTGGGGCTCCACAGGGGACCGTGCTCTCTCCCCTTCTCTTCACCCTCTACACAACGGACTTCCAGCACAACTAGGATACATGCCACATGCAGAAGTCCTCGGATGACACCGCAATTGTGGCATGAATCAGGGAGGGTGACAAGGGGGAGTACAGGAGGGTGGTGACAGACTTTGTGGGATGACGTCAGCAGAATGAACTCCAGCTGAACATCTCCTGGGACTGCAGCTGAACAGTGAACTGGACTGGTCGGACAACTTTGACTGTGTGTATAAGAAGGGTCAGGGTAGGATGTACTTCCTGAGGAGGCTGGCCTCCTCAGGAAGTACATCAGCTCTGAACTGCTTCGGTTATTCTACCAGTCCATTGTGTCCAGTGTGCTGTCCTACGCCATTTCTTGTTTGGGTGGTGGTGCTAGGAAACGGGACACCGAGCACCTAAACAGGCTCATCCGGAGGGCTGGTTCTGTGATCAGCCAGGACCCGGACTCTGTGGAGACTCTTCTAGAGAGGAGGACCATGTCCAAGGTTAGATCAATCCTGGGTAACATTACCCTCCCCTTGCACACCACCTTCACCCAGCAGAGGAGCTCCTTTGGCGGCAAACTGCTGTCAATGAGCTCCTCCACAAAGAGACTGAGGACCTCCTTTGTGCCCCATGTCGTCAGGGGGTACGACAAGGGTATCAGGAAGATTACCATTATCATCCAACACAACTACATCCAACAAGACTTCATCCAACATGACTTCATCTAACATGACGCTAGTCATTCCATCTTCATCCAACCTCTTGTCGGATCCTTTTATTTGTGTGTTTTCAATCTTTTCCGTCTGAGTTTCCTTTGGACTCTTTTTCTTCACTTCCTGTCTGCATCAGCTCTTCCTCCTCCTCTCAGCGCCACTCGATCAGACGCTAAGAGGGTGAGACTGTCACGGGTCGAACACGACTGGCCAGGGGAGCCCAAAAGCACGACAGAGTAGCAGGCAAGTCTTAGAGCAGGTTTAATTATTCAGGCAGAGGTCAGGTACCGGGTAATCAGTCCAACATCCAAATGACAGACGAACAGGCAGAGTCCAAAAAACCAGACGGGGTAATACAAAGAAGAGTAGAGCCGCTGCTCCTCTGCCTCGAGTGGAGCCAGCTGAGGTGGCTAAGGCATCTGTTCCAGATGCCTCCTGGATGCCTCCCTGGGGAGGTGTTCCGGGCATGTCCTACCGGGAGGAGACCTTGAGGAAGACCTAGGATACGCTGGAGGGACTATGTCTCTCGGCTGGCCTGGGAACGCCTCGGGCTCCACCCGGAGGAGCTGGAAGAGGTGTCTGGGAAGAGAAAAATATGGGCAACCCTGCTGAGACTGTTGCCCCCGCGACCCGGCCCCAGATAAGCGTTTGATGATGGATGGATGGATGGATGGATGGATGGATGGATGGATGGATGGATGGATGGATGGATGGATGGATGGATGGTAATACAAAGAAAGGCAATCCAAAATCAGGCAGACAAATCCAAAAAGGGGTTGACGAAAGGCAGGGTCCAGGAAACAGGCTTGGTCAGTAACAGGAATCAGAATAACCGGCGGGAATCAAAGGCTGGAGAGTCAAGGCAAAAACTAAACAATCTGGCAAGGAACAGAAAGCAGGGCTGGCATATGAAGGGTAGAGGCAGATTGGAGAGTGGCTGCAGGTGTGTGGAGAGAAGACAGGTAACTGGAATGAGCTGATAGCAAATGAAGGTAGAATCTGAAATGAAATGATACGTTAAAAGAAAGAAAACAAACATAAACTATTAGACCCGAGATGTGACAGAGACATGTGACGACTCAGGTGTGAAGCTTCTAGACAGATTTTAGATTAAATCTGGTTTATCTGGATGGCAGATTGTCTAAAATGAGCTAACCTTCAGCTGTCGATGCTAACAGAGCGTCGGGTCAAACTATGTTCTCTAACAGCCTCACCATAAAACCCACCACCTTTATAATTCATCTGCACCCACCCACACACACACACACACACAGGTCGAGTGTAAAATGTGTGTTTACATTTTTCATGAGCTGGAGATGCTGGTTTGAGTCGGTAAAGTGATGCGTGAGGTGCTGTGTTCATGTTCCACCGCTTCACGCGTGTGTGGGTTTAGAACCCGTGACTGTGACACTTCAACAAAACTCAACTATACCCTCACCTCTACCTCTGTTTCAAACAGAAATGCACCTCCTTACTAAATAAATCCTCTTCCTGCCTGTTGAAGCACCTGAACAGGTTCAGACCCAGTGGGTCCAGAACCAGAACCTTCACCAGCTTCTGTTCCAGCCCCTGTTTCAGACCCTGTATCAGATCCTGATTCAGAACCTGTTTCAGACCCTGTTTCAGGCCCTGTTTCAGCCCCTCCTGCACAGGAACTCAAAACTTTCTTTCCTGTCTTGCAGATTTCTTGGCTCATCCTGGCGACCTAGTTTAGTGCGTCGCCTCCGAGCCACAGACAGTGGGTTCTTTTGAAGATGCGTGGAGCAGCGCAGCACGACGAGTGTTCAGCGCCGCAGGACGAGGAACCGAGGAACCGTCCAATCACAGCCCAGCGCCGCATGAGGGAAAAGATGCCCAATCACAGTCTGGTGCCACATGAAGGAAACGCTGTGTTTGACTGGCGTCTATCAGGGACTGATAGACCCATCTAGAACATATAGACTGTACGGGGTTGGGGTCGAGTGGAGACGTGAAAACCCCCACATCACCTCCCAATCACTGCGTTGGGTTCATTCCTGTTCCTAAAGCTGGGCGCAAAGCAAAGACCTTCCAAGAGGAGCAGGTTTGAGTTCTAATCTGACCGAGTAAATCAGGATAGGTTTGTGTCCACGGCCCACTGCAGAGTGTCTGTACACACACACACACACACACACACACACACACACACACACACACACACACACACACACACACACACACACACACACACACACACACTCCACAAAGTCCATGCAGACATTTGCAAAAGCAATCAGGCAGTCATGCAATACAGTCGATGCAACCATGCAGCACTGATGGATCTGCAAAAACATTCTCACACACACCCACAGACACACACACACACACACACACACACACACACACACACACACACACACACACACACACATGCACAAATCCCCTGTACAACAATGCTGAAATATTAATCCAGGCTCACAGACGGACTCTTCCTCAGTGAGGCGGGGGTGAAGTGGGTCGAGAAACAACAACCATCAGTAACCTACATATCAGACGGTTTGCTGCTGGCTCCACGTTAATCTGCTCCAGCGTTTGCTGAGGCTCCGCAGGAGATGGAAGCGTTGTGTGTTTGAATAGAATAAAGTCGGTGTGACGAACCGCTGAGATGCTGTGGAGCAATCAGAGGAATACAGGCGGGATGTGAACACATTCACACCTGTGTGTGAAGGGATGCAGCTCTCATGTTCTGTCAGAGACGCCACTGCTTCATCCAAACCGTCCTCAGCATCAGCACCATGTGAGGGTCTCTTTCACATGTGAGGCTGGAGGAAGCATGTGGGACTTCACACACGTGACATCAGCATGTAGTGAAAACGTTGTTTCTGTGAATCTGTGACACTTTGAACAATCTGTCCTGCTAACATCATTCCTATGGATGTTAGCAGGAGCCGAGAGGGAAATGATCTTCACCTCACTGAAGAGGAGGGAGCAGATGTGAACTGCTGAGATCTGTGTGACGCTAACCCTAACCCTTAACCCTAAGCCTAAACCGAAACCTAACCCTAACCTTAACCCTAACCCCTAACCCTAAACCGAAACCTAACCCTAACCCTAACCCTAAACCCATCCCTAACCCTAAACTGAAACCTAACACTAACCCTAAACCTGAACCTAACCCTAAACCTAACCCCTAATCCTAATCCTAACCCTAACCCCTAACACTTACCGTAACCCCTAACCCCTAGCCCTAAACCTAACCGTAACCTTAAACCTAATCCTAACCCCTAAACCTAATCCTAACCCTAAATTAATACCTAACCCTAATCCTAAACCTAACCCTAAACCTAATCCTAATCCTAACCCCTAACCCCAATCCTAACCTGAACCCTAATCCCTAAACCTAACCCTAAACCTAATCTTAACCCCTAACCCTAACTCTAACCCTGAAGTCTTAAGTTTTATTTATTTGACTCCTTCCCAACAGAGCAGCACCTTCGTTTTTATGCCCGTTCAGTAGTTGTGACTGTCGTTACACAGCAAGAAGGTTGTGGGCTCTAATCCTGACCTGAGACCTTTTTGTGTGGAGGTTGGACATTCTGTGGGTTCTCTAGCCACTGCTGTCAGGTCCCCAGACTCCCCACCTCCCCAACCTAGAAATGTTTAATTCATCCACCCATGAACGAGTGATGCCCACTCATAGAACTATGAGTTACAGTACATAACTATCTTAATAAACTATCATAAGACTTCATTTGGGCTTCACTCCCACCCTCTAGCCTAAGGGATGTGATTCATGTCCCACTACATCCACACACAGTGGATTTAGGATTGAATTGAATAGATCAGAGCTCTGATAATTAGACGGTCCATCTTTATTCAGTTCTTCCATGTATCCACAAACAAACTAAGAATAATTGAGGAAGTGAGCGTCCAAACCCTGAAGTCCGTCACACTGCTTCGTAGCTTTTTAAAGACGTGCGTTCATATCAAAATATACTTGTGTCCCTGTGTTTTCATGTCCTCATCCATCAGTGGCTGAACGAAAGTCGTTGATCACAAAGTCTATATCTTCCAGGCATCGCCGCTGAGCCAGCACAACACCAGGACACAAAGAGACACTTCAGTCTCGACTGAAAGACAACCAGGAAGACATTTACACGTCCATCAGGAAGTATCTGTGTCCAACGTGAGTCTGAGACATCAGCGATCAGAGAAGACGTGAGCCTCAGCGTAGAAACTCTACATGACTACAGACTGCAGAACAGAAGAACTTAAAAAATAATAAAACCCATGGCCTGAATGAGCTGACAGCTGAGAGAAAACCAACCAGCTGCTTGGTTCTAGTTCTGGGAGCATCCAGTCAGCCGTCCCAGCGGATCTGATGACACAACATAAGAGACATGTAGGAGATAAGGCTTGAAGGAGACGCTTCAGTAAGACAGAGGTTCATATGTGGTTCATATAGAGTTCATATGTGGTTCATATGTGTTTCATAGATGGTTCACATGTGGTTCATAGACGGTTCATAGATGGTTGTTTAGCTGTTTAATACCATACACTAGCACTACTGCAGAACACCAATGTGTTAGGTGGCGTCACATTCTGGTGTGATGCTCTTGATGAGTTGCTCAGAGTGTGTAACGCAAGTGTGTCTGAAGTGTGATCAGAACCAGTCTCCAGGTCAACCGGTGTGTTTGTAGTGAAATCCACCAAAGAGCGAAACACTTCACTTTGACATGAACAAAAGCACAGAGAGGAGGAAAAAGTCAGGGCAGATGATCAGCTGGATGAAGGCGTCTGAGCACACCTGAAGGTTCCTGTCAGGAGAGAAGAACCCAACAGGGACAGTTCCCTACCTGGTGAGACAGAGAGAGATTGGGGTTAGAGGTTCGGGTTAGGGTAGGGGTTAGGGTTAGGTTTGGGTTAGGGGTTAGGGTAGGGGTCGGATTTGAGGTTAGGGTAGGGATTTTGGTTAAGGTTGGGGTTGGGGTTAGGGGTCTCCGAAACGTTCACATACTTCAGAGGCCAAAGGAACTATTGATGATGTTACTGTGTTCATATCATCCTTAAACAGTGCTAAATGGCTCAAGTGTGTGTGAGACAGACCAGTGTGTGTGTGTGTGTGTGTGTGTGTGTGTGTGTGTGTGTGTGTGTGTGTGTGTGTGTGTGTGTGTGTGTAGGTGTGTGTGTGTGTGTGTGTGTTTTAGAAATGATGGCTAGTGATGGGGGAGGAGACGTGGAAAGTTCCAGTATGAACACAGGGTGAGAGTCTCCTCCCCCATGGGGGGGTGATGACGTCCACTGGATCAACTTTCCCACATTAAGTCATTTTAAACTCTGACAGTGAGTAAATAAATCAATCAATCAATCAGTCAGCGGTGATCAGCTGACTGATCACCGCTGAGACCCTGAACCTGAACCCTGGTGGGTTCTGTGATAGAGGTGAGTGAACTGTGTGAACCCCTCCCCCACCCCCTGAGGTGCAAACGGTTAACTACAGATGTGGTGTGTGTGTGTGTGTGTGTGTGTGTGTGTGTGTGTGTGTGTGTGTGTGTGCGTGCGTGCGTGCGTGCGTGTGTGTGTGTACTTTTTGCTGGGGTCTGAGGACGACAGTGTACTGAAACACCCACGGCTCACATCATTAAGCCTCCACTCATGATCACCCCCCTTCCTCCTCCTCCTCTTCCTCTCCCTCCTCATCCTCTTCCTCCCCCTCCTCCTTCTCTTCCTCCTCTTCCTCCTCTTCCTGTTAAGTGTGAAGGTCTCCACCATGAATGTTTGCTGTCCTTTGTTCAGTCTTTTTCCATCTTAGAATTATAATAAACCATATAATAATGACAATAACAACAAAAACAACAATAATAATAAATATAATTTATCATCATTATCATCATCATTATTATTATTATTATCATTATTATTATTATTATTATTATTATTATTATTATTATTATTATTATTATTATTATTATTATTGGCCGTATCGCCATAGAGTACACTTCATTAAGGGTAGTCTTTCTACACATGACCATCAGTTAAATATTTACTGTATATAAACACCATGAAATTAAAATGAACAAACACTTTAATGGAGTTTGTTAAAAACAGTCTTTGTGTTTAAGTCTGATAGAACTTTATTAGCAGCGAGCTCGTAAGGTCACGCCAACGTTTGTTTCTTGTTGGTTCTGCTAGCTGGTTTGTTTCAGTTTCGATGTATTCTGTGTTAGCGGCCCGAGCGGCCCCTTTAAGAAGGTGAAGTGGTTTGAAAAAGTTTGGGCCCCCCTTGATAGTTTTCCAGATTTTCCTTTATAAAAGCCTCTAAATGCTTTCTATAGCTTCCAATGAGAGTCTTAATTTTACTTGAAGGTATTTTTGACGATTGGTCTTCACAACACTTCTCCAGTTCAGTTGGTTTGATGGTTGCCAGCATGATCAGCCGGCTTTAAATCAAATTTTGACAATATTCAAGTGCGGGAGTGAGACAGATATTACAGAACATGGTACTTGTTCCTTTGCATGAATGCCTTAGTAGAATTTGAAAAGCGTTTAGGGTTGCTGTCCTGTTGACGTACCCAGCGTATCCAACTTCAACTTTCTCTGATTCTTGAACAATGTTTGTAACTGAAATTGTTGATCCGAACAACCAGTGATTTATAAAGAAAAATCTGGAAAATTATCAGGGGTTCCTGTGGTTTTAACGCCCCCTGAAGGTCCCACGCCGCTTCCTCGGCTGGTGGACCGTCAGCACGTCTGATTGTCCTGTTGTTTGCGTGCTGACAGGAGTGACGAGCAGGATGGATTCAACAACACGTCGTCTGTGGAGAGACAGGAATTCTTCTCCTCACCAGGGAGGCTTAATTACACGGCTCTTCACTGGAATGTGTTGGGCTCTGGGTCGTAAACCAAACTATTGTGCATCGAGATGAGAGCCTGACTGCAGACATGAGGAGAAATCTCTGTCAGTTAGAGCTCAGTTACAGCTTAGTTAGACCTCATTAGACCTCAGTTAGCGCTCAGTTACAGCTTAGTTAGACCTCACTTAGAGATCAGCTGATGATCAGTTACAGCTTAGTTAGACCTCAGTTAGAGAGCTCGGCTAGAACTTAGAACTCACTTATGACTCACCTAGAGCTCAGTTAGAGTTCAGTAAGACGACAGTTACAGCTCAGTTAGAGCTCAGTTACAGGACAGTTAGAGCTGAGTTAGAGCTCAATTCAAACTCATTTAGATCTCAGCTAAAGCTCAGTTATAGCTCGGTTACAGGTTAGAGCTCAGGTAGAGCTCCGCTAGAGCTTGATTAGAGCTTGGTAATAACACAGTTAGAACTCAGTTAGAACTCAGAGCTCGGTTAAAGATCAGTTAAAGCTCGGTTATTACTTAGTTAAAGATCAGTTAGGACTAAGTTAGACCTCAGTTAGAGCAGAGTTGGAGCTCAGTCAGAGCTTAGTTAGAGCTCGGTTACAGCACAGTTAGAGCTCAGTTGGACCTCAATTAGAGCTCAGTAATACCTCAGTTAGAGCTCAGATAGAGCTCGGTTACAGCACAGTTAGAGCTCAGATAGAGCTCAGTTAGAACTCAGTTAGACCTCAGTTAGAGCTCAAATAGAGCTCAGTTAGAACTCAGTTTGAGCTCAGTTGAAGCTCATGAGGAGAAGGTCAGGGTTGTGTTGGAGTTCTGTAGAGGGTAGGGTTTGACCAACTGCACCTCCATGAACGTGGTGACTGTCTGAGCTAACGCTACGCTAGCTAACGAGTCATCACGTCAGATCTTCACGTGACTCACACGTTGTCTTGTGATTTTTCACACAGACATGCAGTAAATCATCCAGTCAGAAGGAGCAGAAATCAAAGTGAATCTGATGTTTTACTGTCGACTCTGAAAGTTCTGTTTGTGGAGCGTTCAGGAAGATCTCCACCGCAGCCGCGCTGAGTCAGCATAACAGGACGGAAAACATTTGAGGGTTGTTTTCACTCGGCTCGTCCAAGGAGCGTTGGTTTGACCTGGAAAAGACACAATCTTGGAAAAGAGAAGATCCTGGAAAAGAGAAGATCCCGTCCTGCTGCAGACTGCCGGGCTGCAAACACACAACCAGCTGCTGGAATCCCATCATTACGTTCCTCCTTGTTTGGCATTTCAGAATCTTTCTAGAACGGGATCATGTGGATGCCTCACATTTCTTCACACGTGTGTGTGTGTGTGTGTGTGTGTGTGTGTGTGTGTGTGTGTGTGTGTGTGTGCGTGTGTGTGGATGGACAGACAGACAGAGATGGACGCACAAAGGAAGCTTCGTCCTGTAAAAACATGTTAGCATAACACTGACAGCGCAGTTTGTTTTCCCACGGGATATACAGGACACACACACACACACACACACACTCACAAACACACACACACACACACACACACACACACATGGATCCCATCTGCCACGGTGCTTTAATCAGCTTATCACTCCCCACGCTGCTGTTCAGTGGAACGAGATCAAGCTCTGACGTACATCATTAAAACAACACACACACACACACACACACACGCCAATAATACAGACTTGTGCGTCTGTTTGTGTTGTGTTGTGTGTGTGTGTGTGTGTGTGTGTGTGTGTGTGTGTGTGTGTGTGTGTGTGTGTGTGTGTGTGTGTGTGTGTGTGTGTGTGTGTACATGTGGACATATGGTGGTGCTCTGTGGGGCAGTGAGGACAACTCAGGTGGTTGTTGGTTCATTTCCCTCCCCGTCCTCTGGGAGCCTGCAGCGGGACGAGACCTCTAACCCCCCTGGGACACGTGTTCCTGTGCGAAGCTTAAGAATTCAGTGTTTGTTTTGGGGGGGTGTCCCGGCGGAGGGGTGGGGTGGGGGTGGGGGTGGGAGGGCAGCAGAGTCCAGGCTGTGTTACATAACAATGACGCTGGTGTAGGACAACGGGGGGCTGTCCTACTAGGGAAGGATGTGGGTTCTATGAGACCCCTGGAGACGAGGATGACAGCTGGTTCAAGGAGCTCAGCTCCTCCATCAGATCCTCCATCAGCTCCTCCATCAGCTCTGAGCCCAGACCACGCTGGCAGCGCTTCAGAACTGGTTTCTTTCTGTCTCATGATTTCATAGATGGATGAAGCTAGCTCAACATGCTAACATTACCTGACAGATGTCTGTGTAGGTTCTCAGTTCTCCAGGTCATGGTTACCCAAAGCTGTTTAAGTCAATCCACTGGACGTTAAGAAAGTTTCTTGAAAACGTTTCGCCTCTCATCCAAGAGGCTTCTTCAGTTCTGAAGGTGGCCGGTCTTGTCCCAGCTCATTAACGGTCATTGAAATGTGAATAGCACTGACCGCACCCCACAAGGTTAATAAGCTGGGACAAGACCAGCCACCTTCAGAACTGAAGAAGCCTCTTAGATGTGAAGCAAAACATTTTCAAGAAACTTTCTGAAATTCCAGTGGATTGATTTAAACATCTTTGGATTGATTATCTGACAGGTGTTCACATCCTGCCGGCACGTCTCAGTCAGGTCTGATGATGTTCTGCAGGAGCCAGGTCAGACGCTGCTTTTAGCTTTACCAGTTTTAGTGTTTTTATACTTAGAACAGATGTGTTCTAGTCCCGTTTCCACCTCCAGAACCGGACACAGACTCGATCGGTCAGGACTGGTAGGATGTTACAGGATGTTGTTGGTTTTATCCGTTGGTCATGTGTCATCCAGCTGTTGACCGTCTGACCCATTCACCACCCAGTGACCAGAACACCCGTCCATCAGAACCAGGATCTAGATCCTGCAGGATGAGGTCAGGATGTGAAGGAACTTCCTTCATAACAGGAAACCAGCAGATAACAGGAGGTCATCAGACCTGAGCTGGAAACTTTGGTGAGGATGAATCGGATCCCGGACTGTCTGAACCGGGGTGGTTCTGACTGTCTGGTGCATTTGGAATGTGGGTTCTGCTTCAGCTGGATGGTTCAGTCCATCGGTCCTCTGACCCAGTGGTCGTCAAGACCAGTTTAACAGACTGGTTTACCGTCAGATGGTGTTTTATTGCAGAAGTCCCCAACCTGTTTAGCTCCGTGGACCGGTTTCATCTCAGACAATATGTTCACAGACCTTCATTTACTGGATAATCTTTAATGACGCGATTGAGTGATTTAGAAGGGTTTTTTTAAATATAGTGACTTACAATCAGTGCATCTTTGTTGGAGAAACACTGATCATTTCTGTATCAAAGGGTGAACAAGTCAATTAATAATAATAATAATAATAATAATTAACTAGTGGAGCTCTTGGCTTGTTTCTTTTCAACCATCCAGTCCCATCTAGAGCTAACGGAGACGATGACACCTGAAATGTGTTCCAGACATCCTGTCGACTCCTTAGTTTGGTTTGGTTTTGTCCCTGCAGAAAATATCACTTCACAAAGACAGGAGATTGGAAATGGAAGCAGGTTTCACTGCTTTGTGGGGATCTCAGGATATTCTGCTGGATTTTAATCCAGAACACTGACACAGCTGTGGATGCTTCATTTATGTTAACGGCTGGTCGGTTAGGGCTTGGTTAGAGCACCGCAACCCAGTGGTTGGGGAAGGTTCTGTACCGTCCTTTAAGGTGTGGAGGATAAATGCAACTAAATAAAATATGACCAGCATTAAAACTGTTTTATTCTAAATATAATAATGAAAGTGAATCCAGTTTGTATCAACTTTATTAGCAGCGTCCTCGTAACGTCAAACCAACATTTTGTTTCTTATTGGTTCTGCTAGCTTGGGAGTTTCAGTTTAGCGGTAATGTATTGTGTTAGCGGCCGGAGCGGCCCCTTTAAGAAGGCAGTCATGTGACCGAGGCAAGCATCTCCACAAGCATCAAGAGTGACTCATAGACAGATGTGGAGGAGAGAATCCACTCATTTAAAACTAAACATTGCTTGTCTGTGGATCTCCATTCAGAGTGATGCAGGACTGAGGCATGATGGGAAATCAGCGTTTGGATGACCAGCAGAATGAAGGAGCAGCAGGCAGATGTTTGTGTCAGGTCTTTATTGAGCGTTCAGGAATCACCATGGAAACAGTTTGGCTAACAGGACTCTTTGGACCCGGTCCAGAACGGCCGGCGCTCACGCTGTTCCAGCAATTTCCCGCTTCCTGCTTCCAACAGGAAGTGGAGCAGCTACACCTGTGTCTCCAGGTGACCCTACTTGTACTTTTATTGCAGTCAGATGTGATCAGATTGCACTTCAGAGCGACGTTTGGATTCTGTACAAAGGTGTCCAATATTAAAAAATACATTAAGATCCGGTTTCTTATAAATATTGGTCCGTTTTTATTAGTAGATCTACCTGAGACACCCTCAGAACCGCGTTCTCATCCGTTAGCATCCTCTCTTTCTCACGCTACACGTACTACTGATGACATCATCCCTGATCAAGTGACTCCGTCTCTCATCCATACGTAGTAAACACATCAGTGAGACACGAGCCCATGTTGGAGACGCCAACACAACAAACAGGTGCAGAAGCTAGCATAGCACTAGTGTAGCGTCATTCTGAATGGGAGTTCGTAAGAACGCTAATGTTCCTACGGTTGGGTAAGAACGTTAGCATTCTGGAGTATGCTGACGACACCATCCGGCTCTGCACACAACAAACAGGTGCAGAGGCTAGCATAGTGCTAGCATAGCACTAGCGTACCGTCATTCTGAGTGGGAGCTCGTAAGAACGCTAACGTTCTGGAGTATGCTGACGACATCATCCTGCACCATCCTGCTCTGCACACAACAAACAGATGCAGAGGCTAGCATAGTGCTAGCATAGCACTAGCGTAGTGTCAGTCTGAGTGGGAGCTCGTAAGAACACTAACGTTCTGGAGTATGCTGACGACACCATCCTGCTCTGCAAATAACAAACAGGTGCAGAGGCTAACATAGTGCTAGCAAAGCACTAGCGTAGCGTCATTCTGAGTGAGAGCTCGTAAAAAAGCTAACGTTCTTACGGTTGGGTAAGAACATTAGCATTCTGGAGTATGCTGACGACACCATCCTGCTCTGCACACAACAAACAGATGCAGAAGCTAGCATAGTGCTAGCATAGCGCTAGCGTAGCGTCATTCTGAGTGGGAGCTCGTTATGCGAAACCAACGGTAAGAGCGCTAGCGTTCCCCTCGCTGACACACACTTTATAATAACAGTCCTGGAGCCACAGTTTCTTTTACGTGGAAGTGGAAGTGGAAGCGTTTGGGGACATTTCACAGTATCAACGTGTCGTCTTCATGGTTCACTAGCAAAAACACACACACACACACACAGACACACACACACACACACACACACACACACACACACACACACACACACACACACACACACTGTGAGTACCTTCCGGTTGCACATCCTCATCAGTCTCTTATTGCTTTGTATCGTCCGCTGCGTTGTCAGGGGGGCAGTCCTGACTTGCCCCCCTGACACCCACAGGCTGATCGTCTATCATTAAGGCAGCTCAAGACGAAGCTCCGCCCCCCTAGCGGCTCCTCCTAGCTCCGCCCCCTTAGCGGCTACACGTTGGAGACGCTGCCGTTGGCGTCGCGCGCCTGGCGGATGCCGTAGAGCCACTTGATGACGCGGGCGTTCCTCTCGATGACGGAGATGCCGTACGGCACGCGGTCGCCGGTGGCGGCGCCCGGCTCATCCTCGCCACGGTCGCCGCCGCCGTCGTCGTCGTCGTAGTCCCCCCGCCCCCGCTCGGCCTCGGAGCTGGGCGTGCTGACGCTGCGGAGCTTGGACACGGACACGATGTCGGAGTTGGCGCGGGTGAAGCGCTCCACGCCCCCCAGCCCCTCCACCTCCTCGGGGGCCAGCCCACAGTAGTTGAAGAAGCGCTCCATGTCCGCCGTGGCGCGCGAGTAGCGGTCGCTCAGGTCCGACTTGGAGCGGTGCAGGGAGGGGTGCTTCCGGCCCGACCCCTTGGAGCTGGCGTTGGATATGCGGGTGAAAGCTGGGGAGGCCGGGGGGAGGACGCCACCGCGGACCAGCATGGGACTGGGGGGTACGTACGCAGGAGGGGCGGGAGCGTTGAGATGTGGGTGTGGCTGTTTTGGAGGTGGCGGGGGAGGCGGGGCTTGGGGGTGTGCGACCTGGCCTTGGGCGGTCTGTCGGGGCCGGGGGCGGGGATGCAGCGGGTTCCTCTGGGGGGTCCTGACCTCCGTCTGGGGTCGGACGTCCACCCGGCGCACCGTCACCGAGTTGGGGGAGCCGTACGGTGCCGCGGCGCCGGCACGCGGGGCTCTCGCCGGGACGGGAGGGGGGCGGCGGGTCAAGTCCCCCCCCGGGGTGTGGAGGTGGTTGTTTGGTGGGGGCGAGGCGGAGGAGGAGGTGGAGGACGAGGGGGCGGCGCCGCGGGTCGGCGGGGGGAGGTGGTCGCCGTGGCGGGGGCGGCTCCGCGCTCGTTCCCCCGAGAGGCTGCTGCTGATGCTCTTGGCCCCCGAGGAGGGGGACGATGAGGAAGGGGAGGTGGAAGAGGAGGACCTGGATCCGGGCCCCTGGGCTCCTAACCCCTGGGAGCCGGCCCCCGGCCCCTGGGGGCCGTCACGCACGTCGTTGATCAGGTTGTTCAGGACGTCCAGGTTCAGCGTCGGACCCCTCCTCCCCCCCGGCCCTTCCCAAGCTCCCCCGTTCTCCATGTCCGACAGGCCCCGGGGGGCCTTGCGGGCCGGGGGGGTGCTGATCTGGAACATCACCCCCGCTGGAACCAGGGGCTTGCGGATGATGGGGGCCTTGATGGGGGCCTGGCGGGTGAGCGCCACCTGCTGGCTCTTCACGTATTTGGCCTTGTCGGCCTCCAGGCGCTCGACGGCGCTCGGCTTACGGGCCCCCGCCTCGGCCGGGCGGCGGAAGTAGTCGGGCCCCTTGTTCAGGATCCTGAAGGGCATGGCGGACGTAATAGTTGCCCCCCCCAGACGGGCGTCCGCCGGGTGCAGGGTCTCCACCGGCATCCTGGGGGCGCTGTCAGGAAGAAGAACACAGTGAGAACACCAGCAGAGACTCTGACCCAGTCCGGCCACGGGGTCAGGGGACCCCCCCCCCCCCCCCAGAGCACCACATGTCCTCTAAGCTGCAGAAAAGAGCTCTTTTGTCCCCATGCCCCCCCACTTACCCGTCCTCTGCTCCCTCTCTCCGTCGCCTCTCGGGCTCCTTTATCCTTTCTTCTGCCGGTGCCGGCTCGGTGAAAGGCTTCTGGCGGGGTGGGGGTCAGTCGGGGTCACATTCCACACATCGGGACCCAGCCGGAGCCCCCCCACCCTGTTGGTTCAGCGGTGACCCAGAAGTGGGTCAGCGGTCAGCTGACGGGAACCCGATCGAAACGCTCCGTCAGATCAGCCGGACACCCCCCGCGGTCCTGGGGAGGAGAACGAGTCCACGGAGGTTAGCGAGGGTGGGGGGGTGGGGGTGGGTGTCTCCTCCTCCTGATGGCTAACAAAAGCATTCACACACGTTACACACACACACACACACACACCGCTACACACACGTCTGTCCGACGGGTGCTGAACACTAACGCACGGCAGACGGGACGGGCTTTAATACGGGGATAGGCTCCGCCCACCGGCCAATCAAACGGCAGGCTGGGAGATTCAGTAGGGCACAGGGGGTGGGGCAGGAGGCGGGAGGCGCGCTCCTATTGGTCCACCTCGGAAGGGAATCCGACCAATTGGACCCCTCCCCCTCCGACTACAACAAAACACCGAAGAGGGTTCCATTCAAATGAAAATACTTTGAAAGGGAGGGGGGGGGGGTGGGGGGGGGAGAGTGAGAGTGGGGGAGGAGAAGGGGGTGGGGGAGAGGTATGGGGGGAGAGGGAGGGGGGGAAACAACGGACAAAACAGATGCAACTTTTTCATGGACTTGCATCAAACTCAGGGGGGATGAAGACTTCTCTTCTTCCTCGCCTCACATGTAAATGCTGTAGGTGATGACGTGTGTGTGGGGGTGGGGGTGGGGGGGGCTCTTTATTTATTTACAGGCCTGAACGTCTTTTCATTTGAATTTTAACCCTTTAGCTGCTGTTTGAATGTCGACATGTTCTCCTGTTGGGTTCCTCTCAGAACGCATCTTCATCACCAACATCACCCCCCCCCCCCAGTTTTCCTCACCTCCAACATCCTGGATCCATCCACACAGTTTAATGAGTCTTTTTATAGTCCCCCCCCCCCACCTTTCATCCCTGAGCTGAAGAACTGGAGACTAAAGAAAGCAAAAGCAAGCATGACAGCTTAGATTCAGAACACACGCACACACACGCACAAACACACACACACAAACACACACACACACACTCAGCCTCAACCCAGAAAACAGTCACGTTGCTTGTTTTCATCTTCACCATGTGACAAACCAGAGAACGTCTGAGGGAACATCTGAGGAGAAAGTCTAGGGGAACGTCTGAACATGTTACATATGAACACGTACCATGTTCACATGTAACACGAACGTCTGAGGGAACATCTGAGGGGAACGTCTCAGGGAACGTCTGAGGGAACATCTGAGGGGAACGTCTAAGGGGAACGTCTGAGGGAACGTCTAAAGGAACGTCTGAGGGAACATCTGAGGGGAACGTCTAAGGGGAACGTCTGAGGGAACGTCTAAAGGAACGTCTGAGGGAACATCTGAGGGGAACGTCTGAGGGGAACGTCTGAGGGGAACGTCTGAGGGGAACGTCTGAGGGGACGTCAAAGGGAACGTCTGAGGGAACGTCAAAGGGAACGTCTGAGGGAACATCTGAGGGGAACGTCTGAGGGGAACGTCTGAGGGAACGTCTAAGGGAACGTCTGAAGGAACATCTGAGGGGAACATCTAAGGGGAACGTCTGAGGGAACGTCTAAAGGAACGTCTGAGGGAACATCTGAGGGGAACGTCTGAGGGGAACGTCTGAGGGAACGTCTAAGGGAACGTCTGAGGGAACATCTGAGAGGAACGTCTAAGGGAACGTCTGAGGGAACAACTGAGGGTAACGTCTGTGGGAACGTCTAAGGGAACGTCTGAGGGAACATCTGAGGGGAACGTCTGAGGGAACATCTGAGGGGAACGTCTGAGGGAACATCTGAGGGGAACGTCTGAGGGAACATCTGAGGGGAACGTCTGAGGGAACATCTGAGGGGAACGTCTGAGGGAACATCTGAGGGGAACGTCTGAGGGAACATCTGAGGGGAACGTCTGAGGGGAACGTCTGAGGGAATGTCTAAAGGAACGTCTGAGGGGAACGTCTGAGAGAACGTCTGAGGGAACATCTGAGAGGAACGTCTGAGGGGAACGTCTGAGAGAACGTCTGAGGGAACATCTGAGAGGAACGTCTGAGGGGAACGTCTGAGGGAATGTCTAAGGGAACATCTGAGGGAACATCTGAGGGGAACGTCTGAGGGAACGTCTGAGGGAACGTCTAAGGGAACGTCTGAGGGAACGTCTGAGGGGAACGTCTGAGGGAACGTCTAAGGGAACATCTGAGGGAACATCTGAGGGGAACGTCTGAGGGAACGTCTAAGGGAACTCTGAGGGAACATCTGAGGGGAACGTCTGAGGGAAAATCTGAGGGGAACGTATGAGGGAACATCTGAGGGGAACGTCTGAGGGGAACGTCTGAGGGAACGTCTGAGGGAACATCTGAGGGGAACGTCTGAGGGAACATCTGAGGGGAACGTCTGAGGGAACGTCTGAGGGAACGTCTGAGGGAACGTCTGAGGGGAACGTCTGAGGAGGACGGTTACATTCAGGTTGTCCAGCAGAGGGCATCAGTGTTGGCTTCAGACAAAGAAACGATCAGTCTGTCAAAAACATGTGAAGACCTGCTGATGAGAGGCTCTTCATCACTGACGTGGGTTCTCCTGTACTACTGGCTAACCTCAAACCTTCTACCGTATAATCTGTTATTACTTTTGGGATGCATAAACGTCATGTTGGGATGCACACAGTCTGAAGCGCATCCCAGGGATGCACTACTCTCTGCAGGTAAGATGAACATGGAGCTCCTTCATGTCCTCAGACCGTGAACTTAAATCCTGGTGTCTCTTCACCTCCACTGAGGGGAGGGGTCATCAGGGGTTCCTCTCAAGCAGGGAGCAACAACACACTCACAACAGGAAGTCTGTCGTAAACACAACCAGCAGGGTGTGAGCCTCTGACCAGGAGGGGGCGTGTCTCCGTCCCTGTCTGGACTCTCAGGCTAGACCCCCCAACAACAAATGTTGGGGGGTCGGGGGGTTTGATACCCAGCGACCCAGGATGACAACACAAGAAGTTGTGGAGCATCTTGCGTTACTTTGGCACTTCGAACATGTGAACATGTTCACATATGTAATTTGACACATGTTCACATGTAATATGTAACATGTTAACATGTAATATGTAACATGTTAACATGTAATATGTAACGTGTGAAAATGTGAACATATGTAACATGTGAACATGTAACATGTAAGCATGTAATATGTAACATGTAATATGTAACATGTGAATATGTAACATGTAAAAATGTGAACATATGTAACATGTGAACATGTGAGCATGTAACGTGTGAACATGTGACGTGTCAACATGTAACATATGAACATGTAATATGTGACATGTGAACATGTATTTGTAACATGTAACATGTGAACATGTAACATGTAACATTAAGCATGTGAACATGTAATATGTAACATGTGAACATGTAATATGTAACATGTGAACATGTAACATTTAACATGGGAATATGTAACATGAACATGTAACACGTGAACATTAAATATGTAACTTGTAACACGTCCTGTCGTCAGTGATGGAGTGAAACTGTTGAAGGCTGCCCCCTCCATGTTGGGACTAGAACACAACACGTCCTGTTACAGAGGACGACTCAGCTTCAGGCCTCAGGTCAGTTAAAGAGGAGGTCAAAGGTCATCTGCTGTCCCCTGAAGGTTGATTGAGGGAGTTCCACTCAGAGAATGAAGACAGAGAGGACAGGCCCGCCCCCCTGGGATTGAACCCATAACCCTCTGGCTCCAGTGGACGTACTGTCATCTGCACACGCTCCGGCCCCCATGAACCCCACCTCTGACACGCATGACTGAAATGTCTGAGCAGGACGTTACACAACCTGTCTGTTCACGAAAAACATCCAGACTGTTATTACAGCGTCTCACTCCATCACCATCATCACCACCATCATCATCATCACCACCATCATCATCATCACCACCATCATCATCATCACCACCATCATCATCATCACCACCATCATCATCATCACCATCATCACCACCATCATCATCATCACCACCATCATCATCACCACCACCATCATCATCACCATCATCACCACCATCATCATCATCATCACCACCGTCATCATCACCATCATCACCACCATCATCACCATCATCACCACCATCATCATCATCACCACCATCATCATCATCACCACCATCATCATCATCACCATCATCACCACCATCATCATCATCACCACCATCATCATCATCACCACCATCATCATCATCATCACCACCATCATCATCATCACCATCATCACCACCATCATCATCATCACCACCATCATCATCACCACCACCGTCATCATCACCATCATCACCACCATCATCATCATCATCACCACCATCATCACCACCATCACCACCACCTTCATCATCATCATCACCATCATCACCACCATCATCATCACCATCATCATCATCATCACCACCATCATCACCACCATCATCATCATCATCACCATCATCACCACCATCATCACCACCATCATCACCACCATCATCATCATCACCATCATCACCACCATCATCATCATCACCACCATCATCATCATCACCACCATCACCACCATCACCACCATCACCACCATCATCATCATCATGATCATCATCATCATCACCACCATCACCACCATCACCACCATCACCACCATCATCATCATCACCACCATCACCACCATCACCACCATCACCACCATCATCATCATCATGATCATCATCATCATCACCACCATCATCATCATCACCATCATCAGCACCATCATCATCATCACCACCATCATCATCACCACCACCATCATCATCACCATCATCACCACCATCATCATCATCATCACCACCGTCATCATCACCATCATCACCACCATCATCACCATCATCACCACCATCATCATCATCACCACCATCATCATCATCACCACCATCATCATCATCACCATCATCACCACCATCATCATCATCACCACCATCATCATCATCACCACCATCATCATCATCATCACCACCATCATCATCATCACCATCATCACCACCATCATCATCATCACCACCATCATCATCACCACCACCGTCATCATCACCATCATCACCACCATCATCATCATCATCACCACCATCATCACCATCATCACCACCATCACCACCACCTTCATCATCATCATCACCATCATCACCACCATCATCATCACCATCATCATCATCATCACCACCATCATCACCACCATCATCATCATCATCACCATCATCACCACCATCATCACCACCATCATCACCACCATCATCATCATCACCATCATCATCATCATCATCATCATCACCACCATCATCATCATCACCACCATCACCACCATCACCACCATCACCACCATCATCATCATCATGATCATCATCATCATCACCACCATCACCACCATCACCACCATCACCACCATCATCATCATCACCACCATCACCACCATCACCACCATCACCACCATCATCATCATCATGATCATCATCATCATCACCATCATCACCACCATCATCATCATCATCACCATCATCACCACCATCATCACCACCATCATCACCACCATCATCATCATCACCATCATCACCACCATCATCATCATCACCACCATCATCATCACCATCATCATCATCATCACCACCATCATCACCACCATCCTCATCATCATCACCATCATCACCACCATCATCACCACCATCATCACCACCATCATCATCATCACCATCATCACCACCATCATCATCATCACCACCATCATCATCATCACCACCATCACCACCATCACCACCATCACCACCATCATCATCATCATGATCATCATCATCATCACCACCATCACCACCATCACCACCATCACCACCATCATCATCATCACCACCATCACCACCATCACCACCATCATCATCATCATGATCATCATCATCATCACCATCATCACCACCATCATCATCATCATCATCACCATCATCACCACCATCATCACCACCATCATCACCACCATCATCATCATCACCATCATCACCACCATCATCATCATCACCACCATCATCATCATCACCATCATCACCACCATCACCACCATCATCATCATCATGATCATCATCATCATCACCACCATCACCACCATCATCATCATCACCATCTTCACTGCCTGCGTGGGCTGGCCTCCACCTCAGCCCCCCCGCCCCCACGTCTGCTCATCTGGTCAGTGGCCCAGGATATAAAACCATCCCGGGATCACCCTCCCCCCCAATGCGAGTTAGATCCCAAACTGACAAAGCTTCACGTCAGTCCAGGCCCCCAGAGAACCCCCTGATCCAGATGTTCCCCTCGTCTCTCCTCTGGTGTGACAACCAGCATCTAATTGGACCGTGGCATCGCTCCAGAGCGACCAAAGTCTGATCTGATTGGAGGAAACGGGTTCAAACTGATGATGATGATGATGATGATGAAGGTCTGACAACCTGAGATGACATCACTGAGGAGGTCGCTGTGCAAAACACACACCTGTAGTCAGTCAAGTCTGATGACAAACACACACACACACACACACACACAAACGCTACAAGAATAGAGCCTGAAGGTAAAGCAGCCAGGAGAAGGAAAATCCCCACGCCCCCCCCAGCGATGAAAACATTCCAGAGACAAGCCGGCAAGGACGCAATCACCCCCCCACACACACACTCACACACACATACACAGTTAACCCTATACAGTTTTTGTTTGCCTCTCCTCTCCTACTGAAAGTCCAAAGAGCAGCCATGAAAACGTGACTGTACCCCCCCCCCCCTCCCGCCCCGCCCCCCAGCCCAGACTGAAGAGCCTGATAAGCTGGTGAAAGCATCAGATCTGTGTTCGCTATCAGAGCTGAGATAAAACCACCACACACTGGATCACTGCTACAGATGGAATGTCAACATGGGACGACCCCCCCCCCCCACCCCACGCCCGCTGCGGGGTGGGGTGGGGGGGGGCATGAAAACAGTCCCGGAGCAGACCCGCTGCCAAATGGTCCAATCACCACCAGTATTTATAGATGTGGCATTCCGTATGTGGGGCAAGTCTTTTCCCAGAATGCATTTCACCTGCTGGGTGTCACAAACCACAGCAACAAATATGACTGACATCCGACTGACATCCGACTTACAACCGACTGACATCCGACTGACATCCGACTTACAACTGACTGACATCCGACTGTCATCCAACTTACAACCGACAACCGACTGACATCTCACTTACAACTGACTGACATCCGACTTACAACCGGCTGACATCCGACTGTCATCCAACTTACAACCGACAACCGACTGACATCTCACAACTGACTGACATCCGACTTACAACCGGCTGACATCCGACTTACAACCAACTGACATCCGACTTACATCCAACTTACAACCGGATGACATCCGACTTACAACCGACTGACATCCAACTTACAACCGGCTGACATCCGACTTACGACTGACTGACATCCAACATACAACCAACATACAACTGACTGACATCCGACTTCCAACTGACTGACATCCGACATACAACCAACTGACATCCGATTTACAACTGACTGACATCCGACTTACAACCGACTGACATCCGATTTACAACCGACTGACATCCGACATACAAGTGACTGACATCCGACATACAACCGACTGACATCCGACTGACATCCGACTTACAACCGGCTGACATCCGACTTACGACTGACTGACATCCAACATACAACCGACATACAACTGACTGACATCCGACTTCCAACTGACTGACATCCAACATACAACCAACTGACATCCGTTTTACAACTGACTGACATCTGACTTACGACCGACTGACATCCGACATGCAACAGAAATACAACTGACTGACATCTGACTTACAACCGACTCACATCTGACATACAACCGACTGACATCTGATTTACAACCGACTGACATCCGACATACAAAAGACTGACATCCGATTTACAACCGACAAGTGACTGCCATCTGACTTACAACCGACTGACATCCGATATTGAACAAACAGCCACTAATGGTCGCTTGCCTTCACGCCAGGAGGAATCAGAACACGCTAAAGTCACCGACTCCACATCTCTGCTGTGACAGCCTGTGGTCAGACCGGCTGTAACCCCCACTCCCCGACCCCCCCCCCACCCCAGGTACGAACCCACTGTGAACGATCCACATGGGGGGGTTCACTCACGTGATCCAGCAGGTCGAGCCTCAGACTTCAAACCAGAAGACAGGGAAGTGAAGGCAACGCGGCGACGCTAAGCTGTGTCCACATGGGCTCTGAGCCCATGTCAGTCTGCTCCTGTTTTCATACCACCACCCCCTCCTCCACAGAGGAAGGCTCCACCCCCTCTGCCTGGAAGCAGGAAGAGAGCTGGAGAAACAGGAAGCTGGAGCTTTTCCTCGCAGTCATGTGACCTTCCTGACGCTCTCCTGTCTTTCTTCATGTGTGTGATTTCCCCTGCTGGTGATGACGACCACACGGAAACACAGAAACAATGACTCATTGAATTTGACGTGCAAAAAGTAGTAAGAGAATCAGTGATCATCAAAAAACCCGAGATGTGATCAGAGCGGTTTGAGTCAGGATTTAGTCAGAAATGTAAAAACTACCAGCTCTCCTTCATCCAGCTGCTCACAGTAAACCTGAGTTAACAAGAATGTTTATTTACCAAATAAATAAAAGTCCAGTATAGAAAACCAGTAAAAATACAAATGTTGGCAGGTGAAGAGATAAATCATCACAGTTTGACTGTTAGGAGGCTTTATCGATGTGGAACACTCTAAATAAAAATACAATTAAAACATACTTGACCCAGAATTTACAAATAGATTTCGAAATTTTATACTAAAAATAAATTGTGATTAGTTTCCAGCCAGAATTTCAATTATTCTTTTACCTACAATTTAAAACAAATCCATGGTCCAGAAGCAAAATAAATTAAATATGTAAAATCCAACTGATTTGCAATGTTCAGTTTAAATGTGGTGTATAAAATAGTGTCATCTGCATATCAATCACGACCTGACGATGCTGATAACATTTAGGAGAAAAAAACGTGGACTAATGATGAATTCCCGTGGAACGCCTGAGAGAGACATGATTTTACTCAACTTCTATCTGTACTAAAAGTTGCTCCTGTGTTAGTTAATGTTTAAAAACACATCTGTAAATATTAACTACAGTAATTGTCCTGTCTATAAAGATGTTCACTAGTTTTTTTTATATGTGTACAAAATATAAAATATATGTGTGTACACATACATATACACATATATTTTATACTATATACATTATATATACATATATGTGTGTATATATTCATATATATACATATACATACATATGTGTGTGTATGTGTGTGTGTGTGTGTGTGTGTGTATATATATATATATAGTATACATATATACAAAGTTAGATTATCCAGGACATGTAGATGTTTGGTTTCTGCACTCAGGTGTTTTTGTCACGTACTGACATTAAACTTCTAACACACATATCATTACGTCTTATTTTCAGTATACCCCTCCCCCCAGCTGCATCACCTTCCCATTCATTCGTTTGTTCGGTCAATACAGACAGGAGAATGACGTGAAAAGTTTCCAACTCGTTTATGTCACGTTTGAAATGGTGATGTCACGTTTAATTTCACTTGACTGAAATTACTTCCTACACATACCAAACAGAACTTTCTACAGTGTTTGGACGGATTCTTCTGAGGAACTAAACGTATTCCAGTCTGTCGGGAACTGGGACCTGGCAGCCGGTAATGAAGTAAAAAAGAATGTTATTAAGAGGAAGGAGTGGTCAAGGATATCCTGTCATTACAGGGCCTGAAAACAGTCCTCAGAGACTCCCTCAAAAAAATAAAAGAGTGTTTATGTGTTTCTATAAAGAGTGACCTTTCCCAGATGATGCAATAATATTCATCAGCACACAGACTTTGTTGCGTTGCCACATGCAGATTACTGAGTTGCCTCCAAACACTCGTACGCCGGTGCTTATTTAAAGGAGTCAGGAGGGCGGGGTGCACAAAACAAACGTCCCTGTGGTGCACGCACTAAAATACATGCACACAAACCCACTGAGATGTCCTCTGCCTGCTTGCAGTGGTTCGACTGTCAGGGCAGGGGGGTCTCTGACTGGGAGGGGGGGAGGGATGAGGAAGTCAGAAACACAGCAGGAGTTGACAGGAAGAAGAAATATTTCAGCTGGCTCAACAAATTCCAACATCTCTACCTCTCCTCCACTTCCCTCCATCAGTCCCTCAGAGGACTGGCTGATCATCACAGTTCACAGAGAGGAATTCACCTCCTCTTGGATCAACCACCGGTTCAGGGATCAATCACCTCCCCCTCGATCAATCACCTCCACCTGGATCAATCACCTCCTTCTGGATCAATCACCTCCGCCAGGATCAATCACCTCCACCTGGATCAATCACCTCCTTCTGGATCAATCACCTCCACCAGGATCAATCCCCTCCGCCTGGATCAATCACTTCCTCCTAGATCAATCCACATCTACCTGAATCAATCCTTCTGGATCAACCCACCTCCACCTGGATCAATCCACATTCACTTGAATCAACCTACCTCTACCTGATTTAATCCTCCTGGATCAATAACCTCCACCTGGATCAATCACTTCCACCTGGGCCAACCCTCCTCCTGCTGGATCAATCCTCCTGGACCAACCTTCTTCCTCCTGGATCAATCCCCCTAGATCAATCCACCTCCTCCTCGACCAATCCTCCTGGATCAATCACCTCCTTCTGGATCAATCATCTCCTTCTGGATCAATCACCTCCTCCTGATCAATTACCTCCACCTAGATCAATCACATCCTCCTTGACCAACCCTCCTCCTCCTGGATCAATCCACCTCCTCCTGGATCAATCACCTTCTGGATCAATCACCTCCACCTGGATCAATCACATCCTGCTTGACCAACCCTCCTCCTCCTGGATCAATCCACATCCACTTGAATCAACATACCACTACCTGAATCAATCCTCCTGGATCAACCCACCTCCAACTGGATCAACCCTCCTGGATCAGTCACCTCCTCTTGGATCAAACCTCCTGGATTAATCACCTCCACCTGGATCAATCAGCTCCTTCTGGATCAATCACCTCCACCTGGATCAATCACATCCTCCTGGACCAACCCTCCTCCTCGTGGATCAATCCTCCTGGATCAATCCACCTCCTCCTGGATCAATCCTCCTGGTTCAATCACCTCCACCTGGGTCAATCACCTCCTCACCTCCATTCTTTTTTCATGTCCTCTTTTCAACTCGTTCCTGGTCTCCAGCTCAAACACATGATCTCCACTCTGCCTTGGCCTCCTGCTCGAGAAGCTCCTCTGGGGATAATGAGGAGGACAATGACGAGTCTATTCTAGCCCCCCGCTGGATGTTTACTTAACAACATGGGTTCTACTCCTGTTCTCCTGTTTGATCCAGAGGTCCTCAGTGATCATTGGAGGGAGGGGTTTGATCACAGACCAGAGTCACGAGCTCCATCACTCGGTTTGCTCATACACTCCAAGAACGCAGGAACGCTGCAGGCCGACAGCTCACATGACACTCATGTTCTCCTCAGAGGAACCGCCTACAGACGGAAGCAAGCTGCTGCAGGATCAGACCTACACCACCATGGATCAAACCCCTCCCTCCACCAGCCTGGGGTGCCAGACAGCTGCTGACCCGTTTAGAGTGGGTTCATGTCCCTACCTCCACTGAAGACCACTGCAGTAGTATGTTAGCAGGTCAGACGGTTAGTAGCATGCTAGCAGGTCAGACAGTTAGTAGCATGTTAGCAGGTCAGATGGAAGTAGCATTTTAGCAAGTCAGATGGTTAGTAGCATGTTAGCAGGTCAGATGGTGAGTGGCATGTTGGCAGGTCAGATGGTCAGTAGCATGTTAGCAGGTCAGACGGTTAGTAGCATGTTGGCAGGTCAGACGGTCAGTAGCATGTTAGCAGGTCACACATCAGTAGCATGTTAGCAGGTCAGATGGTCGGTAGCATGTTAGCAGGTCAGAGTCTGTCACACAGACAGGCTGCAGATGAAGGCTGTTGGTTCTAGCTGACTAGGTCAGGAGGCACGGCGTGAGGGGGCGGGGTAGATAATGGTTAACCAGAGGATGGCTGATAAACAGCCGGCGGTGCTGATGACAGGCAAAGGTCAAAGGTCAAAGGTAAGAGAGGAAGAAGAGGGTCTGAAGGACATCATCTGTTGTTTGTGTGGAGCAGAGCCTCCAAAAATACACTAGCATACACTGTGTATGTGTATGTGTGTGTGTGTGTGTGTGTGTGTGTGTGTGTGTGTGTGTGTGTGTGTGTGTGTGTGTGTATGTGTGTGTGTGTGTGCGTGTGTGTGTGTGTCTTACACAACCATCACAACCATTGGTAGAGTGTGTCTTACTCTACCAATCTGTATTGATCACCATGGATTGATTGATCTGAAGTTGGGTTCTTCTGGGTTCTTCTGGGTTCTCCTGGGTTCTTCTGGGTTCTCCTTGGTCCTCCTGGGTTCTCCCTCCCAGCTGAACCACTAGAGTCGTGTCTCAGAGGTCGTCAAGCCGTTAGCACGTGAGCCGTGAGCCCATGACCTCCTGACTTCACTGCTGTGCCAGAACAAATGTCGCACTGACCCCGTTCCTCAGGGAGGGCCCCGCCCCGAATGTCAGCGCCTAGAGGCCCTAGACTGACAGGAGTTCTGGTCATATGACCCCCCAACAGCGGTGAGCTCTTCAACGTTTGATTTGCATGCTCCACCTACTGGGGGGCGTGTCGACCAGCAGGATGGTTCACAGTGCAGAGGTTCCTCCTCAAACCGGTCCACTCCTCCGCACTGCGTCACGCATGACACACGGGATCTATGTCCAGTGAACGCACCACGTGTTGGTGGATGGATACAACATCTCATTCTTGTTGGTGTATTTCTACTGTATTAATATGTCGGGTTCTTCTGTATTATCATTGAGGTTTTACTGTATTATTATTTCAGATTCTACTGCATTATCTCAGGTTCTACTGTATTTTTATTATTGAGGTTCTACTGTATTATTATGTCAGGTTCTACTGCATTGTTATCTCAGGTTCTACTGTATTATTATTTGAGGTTCTACTGTATTATTATGTCGGGTTCTACTGTATTATTATTTCAGGTTCTACTGCATTATTATCTCAGGTTCTACTGTATTATCATTGAGGTTCTACTGTATTATTATTTCAGATTCTACTCCATTATCTCAGGTTCTACTGTATTATAATTGAGGTTCTACTGTATTATTTTCAGAGGTTCTACTGTATTATTATGTCAGGTTCTACTGCATTATTATTGAGGTTCTACTGTATTATTATTTCAGATTCTACTGCATTATCTCAGGTTCTACTGCATTGTTATCTCAGGTTCTACAGTATTATTATTTGAGGTTCTACTGTATTATAATCAGAGGTTCTACTGTATTATTATTTGAGGTTCTACTGTATTATAATCAGAGGTTCTACTGTATTACTATCTCAGGTTCTACTGTATTATTATTGAGGTTCTACTGTATTATTATGAGATCCTACTGTAATATTATTTCAGGTTCTACTGTATTATTATCAGAGGTTCTACATAGTTCACATAGTTCCTTCATGAAGCCTTCACTGCTGCTTCTCTGTATTATTAATCAGACGTATTTAAGGACATTGGAGCTCAGAACATTATGAGCAAACATCTCCATGAACATCTCCACTGATGTCCATTCCAGTGGACTTTAGCCTCTCTGCAATTCAGCTGCCTCCAGACATCAAAGCCTCGCTCCTCGCTGGACGTTCTCCACGTCTGAATGAAGTCTCAGCTGATGATGACAAAGACAGACGTGGAGAACTCTTCTGCACCGCAGATGGACCACGAGCAGAAGCTCCGTGTTTAACCGTTAACATTTAAAAACAGCTGTCCAGCATCATCTGCTTCCATGTTTGGCCCCTGAGGGCCCAGAACCCCCAACCAACTGCTGGTCTGACTCTACAGGAAACACATTCCTGACCTGGAAATGATTAACAAGGAGCAGCACAAGGAGGTGTTTGTCTCTGGGGAACCAGGTGAACGGCTGTGGTGAGAACGAACCACGTGTTCACCATCAGATCACTAGACAACACGCCAGCGTTACGTCACGCATGATTTCACACTTCAGACGACGGAACATCATGAGGAACCACGAGGAACGTGTGTGGAACCACGAAGAGAAGAACCGAACTGAACGCTGCATCCTCACACAGATCACGTTTACCGTTAACACATTAACCGGTTAACACTTTCGCCGTTAACACGTTAACCGGTTAACACTTTCACCATTAACACGTTAACATGTTAATGAACCCAGAAGGTGTCATCAGGACACCTCCAGGTCTCTCCAGTTTCTCCTGAAGAACAATCACACTTGACCTGTGACCTTCAACCTCTGCCCACCCCCCCACTGGGACCTGAGGTGGTCTCTGGGGGGGACCGGACCCCCTCGACTCGGTTGTAGGCGGTCAGCTGATCTCTCCACCTCTATCGTTAAACCTTTACCGATCCGGTTCCCGGTCCGGACGGACTCCGGTGACCCCCGGTCGGCTCCGGAGCTACTCACCGTGTGCGGGACTCGAACCGGACCGTGTTCCGTTCACACCGGCGGTGATGGAATCGGGATGACCGGTGGACCAGCAGCTCCGGTTTAACGGCAGCGCGGCGGAAACCACCACAGGACCGGAGCCGTTTCCAACCGGACTGCCCTTCCGGTCCGCCCGTGGAGCCCGGCGGGGTGTGAACGCGGTGATTCGGATTCGGTGTCGGTTCTGCTTCAGACGTGCCGGTTTACTACCGGCTGGATTCTCCTGACGTCACGTGTGACCGGAACCCCCCAGACCTAACACCCCCACCGGGATCCGGGCTTGGTACGGTCGGCCCGGCCCTCATTGGTCAGTCCGACGGGTTTCAAAGGTTTGAACGGGCTGCCTGCTTGTTACCATGGTAACCGCCTCATCTCGCGAGACAGGAAGTGGGGAAAGTTTTTGAAAACACCGGAACCTTCACGGTCGTCTTCTTCCGGTAGTTTAGTCCTCAACTTTAAAGCGTTCCGTCACCATGGTTACGGTGATTATTACTGGCTGTTGTCATAGAAATCCTCCGGAAGTAACGGCCCGATTGAGTTGATGTAATATATTATATATATTATATATGTATTAACAAATATATTATATTATATTATATTATATTATATTATATTATATTATATTATATTAACAGAAAATAAGATGACATTAAATTTCAGAATAATAAGAGATGTTTGTGACAGGACTGGGCTCAGAACCGACAGATTCATAACCAATGGGTTCAGAATATTTAATAGAACGACAGACAGATAACAGCTAAAAGTAAACGCCTGATCAATCACTAATATATCGTACACACAAGATTTAAAATAACCTCTTTGATTTCTTATTGATTTGTTTATTATTGTTGTTTTGTTGGGCTGGGTGATGACATCATACACTGGGTGGCATCACTGGGAGAAGACAGAAACACACAATCGATACAGAACATTAGAACTTGTTGGGGTGGGGGGGCGGCCCGGCCCCTCACCTCCTCTTCCCCCTCCTCATTCCTGTTCATCTTTTGGGGACTTCAACAGAAAGCCAGTCGTTTCACTGGTAAACATAGCTGCTTCCTTTCTTATGTAAGACAACGAGTGCCCCCCTCCCTCCCACAAGGAGCACATGCCCCCCCCCCCCCGCCTGATGATCAGTTGAAACCAGCCCCACCTGTGCTGATTTCCAGGCACAGAGGAGGAAACCCTTGGGGGGCTCAGACTCTGACCCCCAGCCGACCTGCTTGGCTTCAGACGGGAGGAAATCATTCAGGGGCCCCTGGAGGAGAGAACGCTATCGTGTGCTGGGGGTGTTATTGTTCACATGGGGGGGGGGGGCACTTACAGTAAAACACGAGCAGGACTTTTACGGTGTGTGTGTGTGTGTCATGATGAGCGTCCTAAAGTCACAGGACGCCTCGGATTCCTGAGCAGTGAAGCTTTTAAATAGTGGGGGTGGGGTGGTGGTGGGGGGGGGTGTTAGTCCAGACAAACGAATGCTAACACACACACACACACACACACACACACACACACACACACACACACACACACACACACACACACACACACACACACACACACCATATTTACCATCAGCTAGCATGTTAGCTCAAGGAGGTGGTACTGAAATAAAACACAATTTGGAACCAATAAATGAAGACATTAAATTAATATTTTATGAGAATATTTTACTCCACGTTGGAATAAGGCTGTGATTTGAGTTCTGGAAACCACTGCTATGAAATATATGTTTGCAGTCCGTTCTCACTTTATAGTAAAAGTTCTCGTTCCCTTCAGGGACTTAGGAGAAAACTTCCAGCGTTTTTTGAGTCTCAAGAAACATTTGGTGGATTTTCACCAACTTTCCATCAAAATGAGGGCGAGCAGATTGAAGACTAAATAAAAACTGACTAAAAAGACTTCAGTTAAAACCAGTGGAATGTTTGTGAGAAACCTTCAGCAGAATCGACTTTCTGCAGGCGATGTAAAGAATCGTAAACGACGATACGGCTGGATGTGAACTGGCTCGCATTATTTTTATCATCTCTGTCTATTTATAGGGTGTTTTCCTGCTATTTACAGATTGTGGAGAAAGGCCTGGTGCGGTTCAGGCCGTCCATCACCAGCTGATCCGTCCTCCCAGCATCCCTCGCTCCTCACCGCCACAGCTGTTTCCTCTGGACGGGTATTCGCGGAATTCAGGAAGTGACAGATCAGAAATAATACTGTTGACTTCTTTTTGATGGAAGTCGCATTATTCAGTCTTTGTGTGAGACATTTTCTCAGTGATGTCATGTGAAGTCCATGTGAGGGAAATTGTCCGTCTAACTGTGTGTAATCAATACCCTTATTCAAAGTAAAATAATGAGAATAAAGCAGTGAACTCTGGGGGGAGGAAACACCCACAGAGTCTAGAGTCGGAGTCTGGAGCCGAGGCAGCGCTGATGCTGGCCTTGGCGTCGCCGCTGAAACGTGAGTTGCGGACAGAAGCGTCGCCCGGCTGCAGACGGAACCGACCACAGACATCATCTGGGTTCCATAATGGCAGAGCGCCGCCGCGTTACCTCCGCTCACTGGAATGCGAGCAAAACGGAAAAACTGACAGACGGGTATAAAGAGGCAGTTGTTCAATGACACGTTCAGGTCGTCCAGCAGCATCAACACATCTCTGCTCACACGTGATGCTGGGATGCTGCTCCTCACAGGTCACCACCAACAGGATGTAATTACATGTTATTAACTATTTACTGCACATGCAGCATCACAGGGAGAGGAGAGTTCTTTTAAAACCTTTCTCTGCTGCGACTTACAGACTCAGTTCTACGCTGCGTTAAAGGCGGGTCTACACAGAACCTTCTTCACCTCCTGTCTGTTCATTTCATATGTATTTTTGGTATATTCTCAGAGGGAGAAGATGATAAAACAAAGCAACACTACCATAACTGGTGGAAGAGGAGAGGAGAATAATCAGGATATATTTACTACTTTATTACTCCACTGGAATAGAATCCAGCATCAGCACTTCAGAGGAAAGTCTTATGTTCATCAGCTATTAATTAAAATGTTAAAATGGCATTTCTACTGTTTATTATCAGTGATGTCACAAAGAGTACGACTTAATGTGGTCAGCCATACATTTACACTCATTAGGTCAGAGGTCAAAGGTCAGAGGTCCACTCTTCATCCTCTTGAGGAGGGCACTGAAGAGGATGACGAGTGGAAAGGCAGTCGGTCCTGATGATATACCTGTAGAGGTTTGGAAGTGTCTAGGAGAGGTGGTAGTAGAGTTTCTGACTGGGTTGTTCAACAGGATCTTAGTGAGAGATGCCTGAGGAATGGAGGACAAGTGTGCTGGTGCCCATTTTTAAGAACAAGGGAGATGTGCAGAGTTGTGGCAACTACAGAGGAATAAAGCTGATGAGCCATACGATGAAGTTATGGGACAGAGTGGTGGAAGCTAGACTAAGGGCAGAAGTGAACATTTGTGAGCAGCAGTATGGTTTCATACCAAAAAAGAGTACTACAGATGCAGTATTTGCTTTGAGGATGTTGATAGAGAAGTACAGAGAAGGCCAGACGGAGCTGCATTGTGTTTTTGTAGATCTGGACAAAGCTTATGACAGGGTGCCCAGAGAGGAACTGTGGTATTGTATGAGGACGTCTGGAGTGGCAGAGAAGTATGTTAGAGCGGTGCAGGACATGTATGAGGACTGTAAGACAGTGGTGAGGTGTGCTGTAGGTGTGACAGAGGAGTTCAAGGTGGAGGTGGGACTGCATCAGGGATCAGCTCTGAGCCCCTTCTTGTTCGCTATGGTGATGGACAGGCTGACAGACGAGGGTAGACAGGAATCTCCATGGACTATGATGTTTGCAGATGACATTGTGATCTGCAGTGAGAGTAGGGAACAGGTGGAGGAGAAGCTAGAGAGGTGGAGGTTTGTCCTGGAAAGGAGAGGGATGAAGGTTAGCTGCAGTAAGACAGAGTACATGTGTGTGAATGAGAGGGACCCAAGTGGAAGAGTGAGGTTACAGGGAGAAGAGATCAAGAAGGTGGAGGATTTTAAGTACTTAGGGTCAACAGTCCAGAGCAATGGAGAGTGTGGAAAAGAGGTGAAGAAACGTGTACAGGCAGGATGGAATGGGTGGAAGAAAGTGTCAGGTGTGATGTGTGATAGAAGAGTTTCAGCTAAAATGAAAGGAAAGGTGTACAAAACTGTGGTGAGACCAGCGATGTTGTTTGGTCTAGAGACAGTGTCACTGAGGAAAAGACAGGAGGCAGAGCTTGAGGTAGCAGAGATGAAGATGCTGAGGTTCTCTTTGGGAGTGACCAGGAAGGATAGGATCAGGAATGAGTACATCAGAGGGACAGCACATGTTAGAGGTTTTGGAGATAAAGTCAGAGAGGCCAGACTGAGATGATTTGGACATGTCCATAGGAGAGATAGTGAATATATTGGTAGAAGGATGCTGAGTTTTGAACTGCCAGGCAGGAGGCCTAGAGGAAGACCAAAGAGGAGGTTTATGGATGTAGTGAAAGAGGACATGAAGGTAGTTGGTGTGAGAGAAGAGGATGCAAAGGACAGGGTTAGATGGAGGCAATTGATTCGCTGTGGAGACCCCTGAAGGGAAAAGCCGAAAGGAAAAGAAGAAGAAGTGTAGTTAATTGCAGTGCAGTGTAGTTTAGTGTAACGTAGTGTGGTTTTGTGTAGTGTAGTGAAGTGTAGTTTAGTGTAGTGTAGTTTTGTGTAGTTTAGTGTAGTGTAATGTAGTGTAGTATAGTTTAGTACAGTGTAGTTTAGTGTAGTTTACTGTAATGTAATGTAGTTTAATGTAGTGTGAACTACACTATACTGTAGTGTAGTTCAGTGTAGTTCAGTGTAATGTAGTGTAGTGTGATGTAGTGGAGTTTAGTGTAGTGTAGTGTAGTTAATTGCAGTGCAGTGTAGTTTAGTGTAACGTAGTGTAGTTTTGTGTAGTGTAGTGTAGTGTAATGTAATGTAGTATAGTTTAGTACAGTGTAGTTTAGTGTAGTTTACTGTAATGTAATGTAGTTTAGTGTAGTGTGAACTACTCTAAAACGACTGTATTGTAGTTTAGTGTAGTTCAGTGTAATGTAGTGCAGTGTAGTTTAGTGTAGTGTAGTTTAGTGCAGTGTAGTTTAGTGTAGCTTAGTGTAGTGCAAACTACACTAAACTACACTACAGTAGTTTAGTGTAGTGTAGTGTAGTGTACTGTAGTGTAGTTTAGTGTAGTGTAGTGTAGTGTAGTGTACTGTAGTGTAGTTTAGTGTAGTGTAGTGTAGTGTAGTGAAGTGCAGTGTAGTGTAATGTAGTGTAGTTTAGTGTAGTGCAGTGTAGTGTAATGCAGTGTAGTGTAGTGTTGTACTATATAGTATAGCATAGCATAATGTATAGTATAGTGTAAAGCAGGGCTGTCAAACTCGTTTTTACCGAGGGCCACAGCATAAAGGCTGTCCTCAAAGGACCAGATATAACTAATAAATGTAATTAAATGTAACTCAGTGTAATGTAAAATAAATATAACTACTCCTTAATGTTAAATGACTCTGAATTTATTACTTATTCAAGTTACAAATATTACAGTTACACAGAAAAAATATGTTTGTTTGTTTCTCTGTTATAACATAAATCCTTTTAATTTGTCAGGTTATTAAACCCACAGAACTCCATCGATCAAGAATAAAACAATTCAAGAGAATAAAGAAAAATAACATCAAACACAAGTTAGAAAATTAACTTTGTTCAAAACATTTTGTCAGAGTTAAAATGGGTTTACAGTAATCTCTGGCACATTCGCGCTTCAAGATGCCCGACTTCAACTCATTGTGAATTTGTAGTTGGTAGTCACATGATACCATACGCGCATTCTATTGGCTGACAGCATTCGGAAGTGAGTTGCATTCTAAGAGTCATATAAATAGTCTCAGAATAGATTAAATAGTTCTATTTATTCATTTATTTAATCTATTTATTTATGTAAAGTAGAATAAATAGGATAAATAGGCATCCAGTCTGATGACATCTGACCTTTTCGTGAACTTAGGTCACCGTGCATCCACAAACAACAGTGCTAAACCAGCAACACTAACAAACTAGCTGACAAGTTATCTATAGGATTTATCCCGTTTTATTTTTTGTCTTAAACTTGAAGAATAAAATGAGTGGTGGAGCTAGATCAAGTAAGAAAACCAAAACATACCACTTTCATGCAGAATAGAAAGACTAGTTTTTGTTTCACAATGACATTTCCAAAGTGATTTTACCTCAGCTGCCAGTCTACCACCTCAATACAGACGAAGGAAAAGGTGGAGCAGCATTTTCAGACTGTTTGTAGAAACTATGACTCTGACTTCCCACCAAAAATGAGCTGAGAAAGAGAAACTAAAAAGCCAGTTGTCTGGACAGCAGCCATTTTTCTCATAGCCAACTTCAAAAGTGAAAGCCGTCACTGAAGCATCGTTCTGGGTGAGTCACCTCAACGGTAAGACCAAGAAGTCCTTCTAAGATGGAAAGATGGTAACAGACATGTTTGTTGAAGCAGCGGACTCAACTAATTCATGAATACTTAATGCTTCCAAATGAAAGATGCAACAAACTTCCAGAACCTGGAGTCAGAGCTGGAGATGGAAGATGAAGATGGAAGGGAAGACCTGTGATAGTTGATAGTCCACGCCACACAGACCAGACTGACAACCATCTTGTCAGAGTGTGACAACTGCTTTCAAGACTTTCAAGACACTGTTTCACCTGAACTGTTCCGGAGTGGAAGATGAGATGCTGACACTACGAGCCAATATTCAGCTGAAGGTTCAGAAGAGGTTAAAGAGGATAGAGGGGTTAAAGAGGTCATGTTAAGGAGGTCATGTCAAAGAGGTCTTGTTCCTGCTACCGACACGTCGCTGCAGGACGCAGTCAGAGTCCATACATGGACTCCATGTACCTGTGAAAGATCTGAAGTTCTGTCTGGATGAAAAATAGATCAAGATCCACATTATGGAAAATAATGTTTTTAGTAGGGGGCACGGTGGTAGCGCTGTCGCCTCACATTAAGAAGGTTCTGGGTTCACTTCCTTTCTGAGTGGAGTTTGTATGTTCTCTCTGTGTCTGTGGGTTCTCCAGGTGGTGATGTAGGTGTAGATGTAGGAGCTCTCTGCAGCCTGTGGTTCATCTGTTTATCTGCAAGGAACCGGCCAGGAGGCACGTGTAGGCCTGGGGGGTAAAGGTCAAGGCTGACGGTTTCAGGTCAGGTGATCACAGAGCTGGGACAGATGGTGATTTACCAGCAGGTTCCCTCAGGGACAGGACGAGCACATGCACATGCAGCTCAACGGCTTCACGATGGGGGGGTGGGGGTACATTCAGAAAACCTGAATGAGCAAATGGAATAAATAATGTGTTGAACCACATGGGAGACGGGTGATCCTCAGGGTGGGGCAGCTGGAGGAAAAGATTTCCTGATGGTGGCATTCATGGCCCCGTGTAGACCGTTTAGGCCCCCCAGACCTGGAATCAGTGAAACCGTCCCCTACAGTAGACTACAATAAACTATCGATGACATGTTTCACAGTTTTATAGTTTTATAGCTTTCATGAACATTAATGCTAAGCTAAGCTCCTCCTCCTCTCGTTGGAGACCACCAGCTGCCGCCCCCCACCTCCACATGAGTCACGGACGATCCCCAGAGAGGAAACAGGGGATGGAGGTAGACAAGAGGTAGAGGAAGAAGGGCTGGCAGGATGGAGGGAGGGAACGGATGGGTGCGACTAGACGCTGGGGGTCATAGGTCAGACGCGCATGTGCCAGGACCCTTTGTGCTCCACCCCACCACCACCACCACTACGTCATTATACGACACGCTTCTCTCTGGGTTCACCCCCCAACACACACTCATCTCATTTGGTCTCTGGGGGGCCAGATCCACTCCCCTCAATGCTTTCAGGGGTCCCAGTCCAACAGACCCCCCACCCACGTACTCATTATGGGGTTCAACAGTGAACGTATGCGCCAGGGCTTGGGTTCACCACTAGAGTCAGGGTCACAGCCCTGGGGAGGGAGGACCCCCCCCCCACATAATCACTCCATCCTGTCATCCTATCCAAACATTCTCCACCTGGGCTCCTCCCCCGCCTCTCCCTCATCCCTCCTTTGGAAAGCTGTGCTTTGTCTGTGTTTCTGTATATAATTTATTATATTGACATATTGGGGCAAAATAGACACACAGTCAAAGTCAGAAATGAAAAAATTGTATTTTATTGCACATAAAAACCAAAAACATGCTCATCGAATTGATTTTGAGCTCAAAAACGTTTGCCATGGGCTTCTAACATAACTATATACTGTTTGTGTCACTTGTGTCACTCTTCAAAGGAGTTTTTCAAAATAAGACAGTCCAACATGAAATGCACAAATCATGTGACGCATCTTTGCCTCACATGACAAAATGCACCAATCATGGTACATGTTTGCATTTCGTGACAAAATGCACGAATCGTGAGACATGTTAGAATCACGTGAATACATGTGTCACCGCATGTACGATGTCGACTACATGGACAGAAACACGACGTCTGCCATCTGATCATAAGAAGCCGTTTGAACCGCTTGTCTTAGATCAAATGTAAATGATCATATCTCTGGTTTTCTGCGGTCAATTGGCTCCAAATAAAAAACCGAAAGACAGTTTCACATCTATACTGTCAGGTAAACATGTGCACAGCAATCCACGTGACAAACTTGATTTGTTAAGAATGGTTTAAAAACATCATGTGATCTGATCATGAGGGCGTGATCATAGAGCTGTGAGGGTTAAACAGCACCAAATCAAAATAGAACTTCATGTACAGAGCTGCTCTAAACCAGCCTGGTCACAGAACACCCAACAGAATCCTCCAGGAGCAAAGAGTGGAGAGAAAACCGTCCTTTAACAGGCAGAACCCTGGAGCAGACCCCGGCTCCTGGAGGAGGGTGGTCTGCTTTGACTAATTGGGGTAACAGAGGAAGGATAGCATCCGACCCCCAAGACCTTCCTGCAGACCAGACAGATGTTGTATGTTGTTGTATGACGTTGTATGTCCGTCTGGATGTATGCTGCAACCGACCTGTGGTGATGGAGGACGGACACAGGGAACGGCTTCCCCACGCCACGGTGTTTGGGCCCTGGGCGGCGCTGACGCAACTGTTCCTCTACTGGGTCGGTCATGTGCTTCTAGACTTTCCAAATGTTTTTGGATGAGAAAAATGTATCCAGTGTTTTAAATCTGCACGGTTTCCACTGAGGGAGAAGCATGAGGTGTGTGCATCACATGGTGAAAGCCGAAGTCACAAAGGCACTGTGTGTTCAGTGTGCCAAACCCCGGGCCCGCCTAGCACCGTCCTGGACTGTTTACTGGTTGGCTGACACATCACCGTGACACCAAGACTCCAGACAGCCAGGAAGAAGTCGCTCCAATCACTGTGGTGAAAACACAACCTGTCAGAGCTGCTGCTGCACACCAGTCGATCCGGTCCGAACTTTTTACCTCCTGCATCCATCCGACCAGCATCACGATGCTCCATCGTCTACTCCGGCTCCCAGCAAACCAATCAGATCGTCACCAGGACGTCCCAGAGCTCCACCAGCAAATCCTTCCCTCGCTCGTCACTCGACCCCATCTCTCTCCCCTTTCCTCCGTTTCCTCCCCGCCTGTCCCTGATAAACTGGGACGCCAGCCTGGGGCCCCTGAAGACCCTCAGCACTGCACATCTACATCAGTAGAACATGAATTATGGATGTCAGGGAAATGAATAATGAAGGGAAGATGATATAGATGATGATGCAACTAGGAAATAAGCGGGCGATGAATCAGTGCAGATTGGTTTGACGCCCTGACGCTGATCACTGATCAGATTCTGCTGCACTGATGATGTCCTCAAACAAAGGGAACTATTTAAAGTGAAGTTATGTTAGCGGCAGCTTTGCTAACAGACAGAACTAAAGGTGTTTGTTTTTCTTGCAAGAAACGTCCTGTTGGGTTCAGTCTCTTTAGAATATGCTAGAGTTTCAAATGTGAGCTTCTAGACATCTCATATTCAACTTCAGAACATTTATGTCTATGTTCAGGACTGTATCAAAAATAGAGTCTATATAAAGAAGCACAACATTGCTCGTGTCCGGATTTTAATCCCCCCTTCTCAGGAGTGTAAAAACGACATGGTCGACGGGAAAAAGACAGATTTTAGTATGTAATTATGACAAATGACGTGGACAGATTATGTGTGCATCAGACTTTGGGTTGGTTGTTTTTAAATCACCTGTCTTAATGTTAATGTGTGAGATTTGTTTCATACGTGAAGTTGCCAAGTTTTGCTCTTGGCTGTGTAACCTTTAGGAGTCACAGCCCTGAGCTTCCTGTTAAAGCTAAAGAAGTGGCTCAAGTCTCAAAAAGCTAATGACCAACCAGAGTCCTGTTGTTCCGTTGTCTATAGTGGAATTAAATCAGTTACATAGATCAGGAGCTGGTTCATTCATGGCACGTTGGTCCAGAGCCCCACATCGTTTTTATTGCAGCCCCTGAACAAAGCAGACAGAGGCGACGGAGTGCAGTTTGTAGATTAATTGGTATTAAGTTAATTTGGATGTAGCTGGGAACCTCACGGGGTCGAGACCCTGGCATTGTGACCACAGGTGATCCATCATGGGAACTGACGCACAGAGGAAGGCCCACAGCTTTCACGACAAAGACCAGACTGACCCTCCATTGCCATGGCAACCCAACACCACAACAGAGCTACAAACACCACAGGAATACTAAAAGAGCCAACCTAACAACACCATTGAGTGCAACAAGTCCATTGAGTGGTAAACTATCACCTCATCATGCTATGCAATGGTAGGTTCTGCATGTGATTGAACACCACCTCACTATGACAGAACGGCCCATCCAGTAGTTTTATGCAGTCCTATTAAGAAGCCAAGGACCATCAAAATGACTGGACACTGGTGAAAACATGACCCCCCCCATCAGTGGAGGTATCAAAGAAACAGAGGAACTGGACTGGCTCACCAACGCTGAACAAGCCGGCTCGGATTGAACTTTTCTGCCCCATGTCTCATCTGTCCACCAAGAGTCGTGATGTGAAACGGGTCAGCGAGCAGGTACCTCCTGGATGGCAGTAGATAATGGATAGTAGGTTTACTTCAAACTTTATAGATTCAGTGATTCAATCTGTGACTTTAGTTTGCTTAAGAAACTGTAAAAGACATTTCTCTGCATTTTACCGGCTCCACTGAACTCACCTTTAGTGTGTTCCATTTGGTAAAAGTACCTGTAGTACCTTTTTAGAGGCACCTTCCCAATGGTTCTAGTGAAACTGAGCCCGCACTTAAAGGTAGGGCGAAAGATTACAGATTGGTCAATACATGGAGTATCCAAGTTCTGTCATTCCCTGTACATGTTGGACCCCTGTATTCAAGAGGTGCAAGTGTTACTGACTTAGGTGGTGATGAAGGTCATGAGGAGGTACCATCCCAAAGAAATGTACCCCAACACTGAGGCAACACTGAGGCAACACCAAGATAACACTGAGGCAACAATGAGGCAACACAGGTGTAACACTGAGGCAACACCGAGGCAACACTGGGGCAACACTGGGGTAACACCGAGGCAACACTGAGGCAATACCGAGGCAACACTGAGGCAATACTGAGGCAACACAAGGGTAACACTGAGGCAACACCGAGGCTAGACAGGGGTAACACGGAGGCAAAATGAGGGTAAAACTGAGGCAACACTGAGGCAACACTAAGGCAATACGAGTGTAACACCGAGGCAACACTGAGGCAATACTGAGGGAAGTCGGGGGTAACATTGAGGCAATACCGAAGCAACACAGGAGTAGCACTGAGGCAGCACGGAGGCAATACTAAGACAACATGGGGGTAAAACTGAGGCAACACCGAGGCAGCACCAAGGCAGGTGGAGTCAGTGCTTCAGGGGAAGTAACAGTCTGATGACTTAACAGCTGCCTTTTAACACCTTTATGACAACAATGTCCTCCACGGTCTGAGCAAGACATCTGCTCCACACGATTCCTGTCTGTGGTTCATCTGGAAAGCCCAACACAAATCCTGGGAAAGTGTCTGATTTGTGAACTGTAATAACAAAACTGGTTATTGATGGGATGTCCTCGATCACCTTCATGAGGGTCCAGAAAAACCCTCCTGGGAAAACTTCAGAAGTGTTCTACAGCATCAGTGGAGAACAGAGATTAGATGTGAGCGGCGTGAAGCTGCATTTGGACAGATTGTCTGGACTTTATGGGTTTAACCAAAAGCAGACAGGAAGTGGAAGGAGTTGGCAGGAAGCAGCTGAATCCAGCAGAGCAGAAGGCCTACTTTCCCACAGACGTGACCTGAGCATCTGTTTCTAGCTGGATTCCAGCAGATCTCCAGCAGCTGCTGCTAAATGTGTGCAGTGCGATGCAAAGCTTCACGTTCCATGTGACATACCAGCCGGATGTCATCTGGTTCTTATTCCAGTTTTTACTGCCAGAATATCTGTTGATAGCTCAATCTCTACCAAAGCTTTGGGGAGTCTTGGACCTCAGAACCATTAACAGGTTGGGATGGAACCAGAAGCTAAAGGTGAAGGTCCAGGTCCGTTCCTCTGCTCTTATGTAACAGTCATGGTGTGTGGTTTTATTTAGCGTGTGTGTGTTCAGTCTGCAGTGGAGAACAATCCATCTGGGTCTGATCAGATGTGTCCTCCAGAACGACAGAACATCAGCCAGTTGGTCTCCTAAGCAGGAGACAAATGTCCCATTAAAACCCTCATTACTCATCACATCTGCATCAGAGGTTAGTGTGTTCCATGTGGTCAGGCGTCCATCAAGGTACCGACATCCATTAAAATCAAATACAATTGAATATTGTTTAGCATCTACAGAGACTTCTGGTTCCTGGAACTGAATCCAAAGTTATGATCAGGAAGAATTTGTGTTTCAAAATGAATTCAGGATTTAGACACTTTAAATCCTCTAAGATAATCTATGTTCCTTCCTAACATTCCAGAAGAGAACTTCAGCAGAACCCAGGATGACTCCCGTTGGTTTCAGGTCGAAGCCTCATTTAAATGATTGTGTTTCTGGTTTGAAGAAGCAACAAGTGAGAAGCTGAGGTGATTCATCCGTCGGCCGCGGTCGGATGTCAGCTGCTGCCGCTTCATCCTGGATGTCCAGAGAGGACTGACCTTAAACTTGTGAATAAGGAACTGGCTAACGGCTAACAGCTAAGCTAGCACAGGTCTTGTGTGCAGCTGCTCTGAGGTTCATTACATGTGACGGGACTCTGGAGACGGACAGCTGCTGAGCTCAGGCTGTCCTGGATTGATCCGGAGCAGTGCCTCGGTCTCTTCCAGGACATGTGGACCGATGCCAGAATCCGACACAGGAGCTTCGATGTGTTGAAGGCCTTCCAGTGAAGGAATTCTGAACATGTGCAACACCCAGAACATTTAGAACGTGGCCTGGAAAAACCTCCGGATCCCCACGGATGACCTGCAGGACCCTGAGACGAATCTGCTCAATGCTAACGCAACCTGAACTGGGTGGTCCAGAGGGTGGAGAACGCTGTAGGTCACGTAGATTGTGTGTAGGACGACGCATTTTCCTCCTCATCCTGTGGTTCCCCTCAGCTGGGTCAGCGGTTCTGTCCACCACAGACGAAGAGACGAACGAGACGTCCAAACGGCAATAAGAAGTACGGTGATGAGGAGTTCATCTGCACCGATGAAGACGAGGGCAGGGACACGTGTCGGGGCTGGGTGGGGCAGGGTAGGGCAGGGCAGGGCAGGGCAGGGTGGGGCGGCGAGATCTGCCATTTAGAGGGGGGACATGGACGGGTGGGCGCAACAAACACCTCTAACTCTACTGGGATAGGACAGGGCGGCCGGGTCAGAGTGGGGTGGCAAAGGATGCAGTTTGGGGGGATGAGTCTCCACCTCAAGTTCATAGAAGCACCAAGATGTCTTTTTGGAATGTGAACGTTTCACTGAATGGCTCGTGAGGTCGCTGCTGGACGCGTCTCTGGAAAATGTGCTGCACACAAATCCTGTTTCCAGAGATGAAAACTGAACCCCCCTTAACACCCCCTAGCGCTAGCCGCTGGGCAGAGCATCAGCGGCTAGCGCTGACACATCTGTGTTCGCAAAACTAAAAGGTTTGCTGTGGTGCAAAGTTCCTGTCTGAACCAATCAAGGCTCCAGACACCCTGGTTGACACCCCTGAATGCTAATTCTACTATGGCGACGCCATGACACACCTTACTCCTCCTCTGATTGGCTATCTCGGTCGGTTTCACCTGGTCTGCATCATCACACACACTCACTAGAGACAGGATCACACACACTGGTGTTTATTCATGTGCTGCTGGATGCTGCCATCTAGTGGACACTCAGGGTTCTGTCCAACTGGACCGGTTCCCTCAGAACCCGATCCGTTCTGCTGGATTAACTGGGTCCAGGTCGGGTGGGTTTAGAAGACCAGCAACAATTGTTAACTCACTAGTTTATGCATCATGGAAACATTATCATCAGTTCTTCAAAAAAATTATAACAAAAACCCTCATTTATATCGATTGTTCCAAATCTACTCTAATCTGTTGGGGACATGAAATCAGAACCACTTGAAAATGTAGAAAACCAGAAATGTCTTTTAATCAATCAATCAGTCGATCAATCAATCTGTCTGTAAATTTAGTTGATCTATTCGCTGCAGCACGACGTGAATATAAATCTTAATATTAATAAAACACTACTAATAAAACATTAATAAAACACTTTAAATCTGAGAAGAATTTTAGAAATCTCACATCACAACTTTAATTTAAACAATGCAGTCACAAACTGTAACATCCCACGACACCCCTGAATTCAAAATTTTACCTTGACCTACTTGCATAGGTCAAAGATCAAAGCTAGTGCTCTGACCTACTGTCGTTGATTAAAGCACTATCTTTGATCTATGGTCTTACACTGGCCTTCTCCCTCGCCTTTCTGTGTCACCCGGTTCTTGAGTGTACAAAAGTTGAAATTTGACCTTGACCTAGTTTTCTGAAGGTCAAGGTCATCATCTCATTTTCATCCCCTTTGCTGCCCGAGTAATGTGTTTTTGTTTCATCTTTCTATCTACAATGGTTGGGAAGATATTTGGTGGACAAACAAACCAACAAACGAACAAACGAAAGAACACACAAATACACATACATCACCGCTTTCATGCAGGATGTAATAATAGATCAATGATAGTAGATCAATAATCTTCTTCTTTTCCTTTTGGCTTTTCCCTTCAGGGGTCGCCACAGTGAATCAGTCGCCTCCATCTAACCCTGTCTTCTGCTTCCTCTTCTTTCACAGTTATTATTGATCTCATAGTAGATCAATAATAATAGATCAATAATAATAGATAATAAATGGAGTCTTCCTCCAGACTGTACAGATGTCGATTGATCCATACAGTCTGTGTCTGGTTCACGTCCCTCAGTTCACCAGACAGTAAAGATTCAATGCTGAGGGACTTTTATTGTGGAGGGATTTAACTAAAACGTGATCTTTTGTTTCTGGAGCCGTTTCTCTGTGCATGTAGTTAACATAAGAAGCTTTATTAGTCGTGACTGTTGATCAAATGCAGTGTTTCTGGATCATATAGTAATCCTCTGTTTACAGTAAAGGGTCGTATTAAATGTTTTTGCACCTGTAGAACGTGTCAAACATGAAATGTTCTTTCACATTAAAAGCATGGGGACTTATTTGAATATAAAAGGACCTGGTGTTTATTCATAAATAATGTTTACTTACTGTTACACATAAAGTTGTTTTTCAGTTTGTGTTTTCTGAACAAATCTCTTTCCTACACCTCAAAATTCATTGTTGAACTCATGAAGTGTGAACTTTATACGTCATTAAAATGCTTTTATTTCATGATCCTGCATAACTTTTTATAGCGTACGAGGAACCTGGAGGCAGGGCGGGTTTACCACGACGAGGCCTGTCCTCACCCGACCCGGGGGAGTCTCCTCCCCCCTCCTCTTGACCTGTTAACCATTGGCTGCCTGTGTGCTACATACCACAAACAGGAAGTCAGCGTCTGGCCTCAGGACCAATCAAAACCCTGCCAACTGGTGTAAGTGTGAGTTGGGGTGAATCCCACACAGGCGCAGTGGGCTCTGCCCCCCCCCCCCCCCAGCGTGAAATCCAGTCTCACAAGGGACCAGAAGTGACCCCCCCCCTTGTACGGACCTCATTCCTCCACCGAGGATCCGTTCTCTGTGGGTCACATGTTCATCTGATTGTTTACCATGACTGGCAGTCCTGCCTGTTCTCTAAGCCCCTCCCTCTCCCGGCCCCGCCCACCTGCTTCCTGTTTGGAGTTGTTTTCTGATAAGAACCCAGAACGAACGACAGACCCAAAGCTTCTCATCCAACAGTTCCTCTGTGTGATCCTGCAGCTCGCTCTGTGGACCGACCGTGAGTACCCGTGGCGTTTGGTGGTGGTGGGGGCCTGAAGGGGGGTATATGTGAGGATAGACCCCCACCTTCCTCTGAGCCTACAGGGCTGGTGCTGGACGTCCAGAGCAGAACGACAGAAGCCATGTTCCATGGAGCCGTGTTAATGTCAGGACCGAGACAGAGTTCACCTGGGGGGGGGCAGTCTACCAAAATTAAAGCATCTGCTGCTGCTGGAACAGGACTGCATGCAGTTTCAGGTAGACTTCAGCCCGGTGGGGGCGGCTGTGTCCAGAACCTGTTGTTAGAATGAATTACAGTCACTCAGACTTTTACCTCGCGTAATTTTATTAATGACGTCTGTCCCTCTGAGAAGGTCACCCCCCCCACCCCGCTGATGTTGAATAAGAGCCAGGTTCCACCATTTTAACATTCTGTGTGTGTGTGTATGTGTGTGTACTTCTGTAGCCGACCACACACACACACACACACACACACACACACACACACACACACCTGTAAACGTGTGTTACCTCATGGGGGGTCAAGACGGACACTCCTTCAGATCTTCATCAGACATCACAAGACGATCTGAGGAGGTTTTAGCCTTTAAACATATTGAACCTGCAACATCCTGTCTCCATCAGTCCCTCCTGCCTTAATGACCCCCCAGCGCTGAGGCTGCTGCCTCTAAATGAGCCATAAATACACCAAAACGTCCAGCGAACCACCTCACGTGGAGCTGCATTTCATCATCAACCGCAGTTGTTGCACATGTCAACACAACCACTTCTAGTGAAAATAAAAAAAAAAAAAAGTTGAATTACTGTCTTTGTCGACACGTCGGCTATAAAATCTGCTTTGGAAAATAATAGACAGTTTCAGCACCAATACCTTTATTTAGAGTTATTGTCAGTTGGTCCTGAAAACAAGCTCCCTAAGCTGTGACTTCAAGTCAAGGTGGAATTACTTCCGACAGGCCATGAAGGCAGCAGCAGCTGAATTTATCCCCCTTATTAGTCTTAAAAGGGTTCATAAAATAAACAAATTACAGTTGAAAGAAGCTGCAAACATTTGTTTGTGTCACTACACAAACAAATGTTTGCAGCTTCTTTCGACTGTAATTTATTTTGTCTCATGAAACAAACAAACAAACTACAATTTAAAGAAGCTGCAAACATTTTGTTTTGTTGTTGTTTGCGGCAACGTTTGTTTTATATAAAAACAACAAATTATATTTCAAAGAAGCTACAATCATTTGTTTGTGTAATTATACACACACACACACACACACACACACACACACACACACACACACACACACACACACACACATATATATATATATATTATATAGAGGTAGTCCTCAACTTACGACCATTCACAGATTGTCCTGTAGTTCCCCTTTCTGCCCCGTGGGGCAGCACCACTGCGTTCACACAGCTCTGACACTTGTCTCCCTCTCTTGTTGTTTGTTGTTGTCCCTGTTAGCATCTAAGAGCGTCAAGTCTCATATCTTGAATACTTTACTGTTTATCGTGATGATAAAGCAAAGGCTAGAGAAGATAGTTTTAATGGTGACCATCTCTCTGATGACAACTCCGACTCTCACCATCAGCTCGCCATTGACGTCAGTGTGGTGGAACACCTCAGTGATAGAAAGATGAAACAAAAAGCACATTACTCGGGCAGCAAAGGGGATGAAAATGAGATGATGACCTTGACCTCGAGACAACTAGGTCAAGGTCAAATTTCAACTTTTGTACACCCAGGAACCGATTATAGAAAGACGAAGGAGAAGGTCAGTGTCAGACCGTACTTCAAAGTTAGTGCTTTGATCTATGAAAGTAGGTCAGAGCAATAACTTTGATCTTTGACCTATGCAGGTGAGGGTAAAATTTTGAATTCAGGGGTGTCGCGGGATGTTGCGGTCTGTGACTGCCTTGGTTCTAGTTCTGTGTTGTTTTAATGTCCTGTAATTGTTTGTGATCAGTCTGAGGGAATAGAACTTTAGTATTTAGAGTAGTAAAGACATTACTTTAGTATTTACAGTAGTAATGACATTACTTTAGTATTTACAGTAGTAATGACATTACTTTAGTATTTACAGTAGTAATGACATTACTTTAGTATTTAAAGTAGTAATGACATTACTTTAGTATTTACAGTAGTAATGACATTACTTTTGTATTTACAGTAGTAATGAAATTACTTTAGTATTTACAGTAGTAATGACATTACTTTAGTATTTAAAGTAGTAATGACATTACTTTAGTATTTACAGTAGTAATGACATTACTTTTGTATTTACAGTAGTAATGAAATTACTTTAGTATTTACAGTAGTAATGACATTACTTTAGTATTTAAAGTAGTAATGACATTACTTTAGTATTTACAGTAGTAATGACATTACTGTAGTATTTACAGTGGTAATGACATTACTTTAGTATTTACAGTAGTAATGACATTACTTTAGTATTTAGAGTAGTAATGACATTACTTTAGTATTTAAAGTAGTTATGAAATTTGAATGACCTCAGATGGAGATTATAGATAGAAATTTAATAAATAACAACGAATGAATATTGTGTTTGAAGGTTGAGGACTACCTGTATATGTATATATTTTTATATGTGTATATATAATATTATATATATTATATATTCTTTAATGTTATATATTATACAAAAATATCTGTATATAACATATAATAACACATAAAATATCATATATTATAAAATTATAATAATAATGAACGTTAACCTTTGACCTCCCTGTCTGCCCTCACCTGTCCACAGATGCTCCGGTGGACCGCAGGACGCCTGGGACGCGTCATGGCGGCGCGTGCGTCAGTGGCGTTTAGCACCAGCAGCGCGAGGATGGCGAGCCACGGTCATGGTAGCGTGACATTGTTACTGCCACACGGGTGTTTCTCAGAGGTGTCTGAGTGTTGGCTGATGAGCTAACATCTGCTAACGTCTGCTAGCGTCAAAACCAGTGGCTTTGAGTCTCCTGGGTTCTGGGGGGACATCTCAGAATCTGTTGGCTCTGAATGTGGTCCTGGTTGTTTCACGTCGGACACAAACCAGGAAGTCGTTCTACCGTAGGTGCATTAATTCCTGGTAGGACGCTCTGGTCTGACATGGCCTCCTACCAGCAGGTGGCGATGTTGACTGATGTAGATAGACGGTCTTGGTTTGGGAGGACGCTGGTTTTAGCTGGTTCCACTGGTGTTTCTGTTGCCCCAGATGTGGCGGAGATGGCGGACCTGTCCCTGCCCATGTACGCCGACCGCACGGACATGCCCCTCCCGGACAAGCCCTTCAAGGACGTCCTGACGGCGGCGGAGGAGGGCCTCAGGCAGAAGGAGAAGGGGCCCTGGGGCCAGCTGAGCAGGGAGGAGAAGCTCGTCTGTAGGTCACACACCTGTTACAGGATGAAGGTCACACACCTGAGTTTAAAGATTTAACATCAAGGATCTGTAGAAATGAGATGACAGGCCGATAAGAGTTTACCCCAGGATCTATCGTCCAATCAGATGCTGGCCTATGCCCACAAACCCCAGTGGGATTATTAACTGGAAAACATTAATCCCTCATTTATTCACGCTTCAAAATGTGCGGCTTCACTACATTGTGTATTTTTTGAATTGGATATATTACATTATATATATTGTTCTCGATAAGATGTACGTTTCATCTCATCGAGGACAAGGGAGAGAGCGAGAGGTGAGGAGCAAGTGTCAAACATGAAGTCATGTGATACCGTTCTCGCATGCTATTGGCTGACAGCATCTGTAAGTGCACTGCTTTCTCAGACTCACGGTTCCTCCTGCAAGTTTACCAAAGTCCATCAGAGTGTGGGAAAAAGTACTGCAGACAGGAGGTGGTTTCATATCAGTATGGGGAGGGTTCATAAACGTTTAAATTAAATAATAAAATAAATATTTGGTTGCTGTATCACGGATTTTCGCTTTTCATGGATGGTCCTGGAACACATTAACCGCCAGGGACCACTGTATTAACCAGCTGCAATGTTAACTTTAACCTGCTGGATTAGTAACTTTAACCAGATGGAATATCAATTTTAACTAGCTGGATTAGTAACTTTAACCGGCTGGAATATTAACTTTAACCAGATGGAATATCAATTTTAACTAGCTGGATTAGTAACTTTAACCGGCTGGAATATTAACTTTAACCTGCTGGATTAGTAACTTTAACCAGATGGAATATAAATTTTAACTAGTTGGATTAGTAACTTTAACAAACTGGAATATTAACTTTAACCAGCTAGACTAATACCTTTAACCAGATATAATATTAATTTTAACTAGCTGGATTATTAACTTTAACCAGCTGGATTATTAACTTTGACCAGCTGGATTATTAACTTTGACCAGCTGGATTATTAACTTTAACCAGATGGATTATTAACTTTAACCAGCTGGATTATTAACTTTGACCAGCTGGATTATTAACTTTGACCAGCTGGATTATTAACTTTAACCAGCTGGAACATTGAAATTGTTAGACGTTAACTGTTTTTGACAAAGTTAAATGACCTGTATTCCTGTATTGTGGGAAACTGTGAGATTAGAGGATGCAGACGACAGGGTTCGATGGAGGCAACTGATTCGCTGTGGCGACCCCTGAAGGGAAAAGTCGAAAGGAGAAGATTGCATTGTGGGAAATGTAGTATTTGGTCAGAACACACTTTTGACCTATTTATTTTAAGGCACTCAGACCTTTAATGCTCTCGAGGGCCAAAATTGGCCCTGGGGCCTTGAGTTTGACACATATGCTCTAAAGCTTCTGATTGCAGCCCCGTTCACACCGGCTAGTTGGGGTCGGGGGGGAGGGGGGTTAACGGCAGCCTGCGATGGCGTGTCGAGCGTCGGACGTCTAACCTGCATCCGTCCTGCCCGTCAGTGTACCGGATGAAGTTCTGCCAGACGTACGCAGAGATGAGGCAGCCGTCAGCCGAGTGGAAAACCGTCATGGGGGGCGTCTTCTTCTTCCTGGGCTTCACTGGCCTGGTGGTCTGGTGGCAGAGCGTCTACGGTACGTCACACACAGACACACACACACGCACGCACACACAGTCTGTGGCTGCGGTCGATCATGTGATGGGCCCGTCTCTGATTGGCTGCAGTCTACCCGAAGCACCCCAGGACCTTCGATGAGGAGTGGCAGGCCAAGCAGATGAAGAGGATGCTGGACATGAGGATGAACCCCATCGAGGGGCCCTCGGCCCAGTGGGACTATGAGAAGGGCCGGTGGAAGTGAGCCACCCCGCCGGCGGCGCCGGGCGCCCCGACCCGACACCACGCCGCTTCTTACTGGTTTGTCTTGTTTTAAACACACCACAATAAAGTTTGGTCACGTTTCCGTCCAACACGGCATCCACCGTGTGCTCATGACCGTCAAGTCACGCGTGTGCTTTGACCTCTGACCTCACGGTTTACATCAGAGTTTAACAAATATAAACCAGCAGGAAAGAATCAGTTATGACTGATCTGATATTTAATGAGTTAACTTTAAAACTCAGTCCCACATTGGTTCAGCTCTTAGCGAGCTAATGTTAGCATGCTAATGTTAGCATGTAGCTAAAACCTTGTCTGTCAAGTGTCCATCTGTTTAAATGTTATTAACATGGTATAAAAGAAAGTATAGCTAGCTTACATTCCCTCTTCACCGAAGCTGTAATGGTTAGCATTAGTAGGAACACACACACACACACACACACACACACACACACACAACTTCTTTCAACACAGGCTTTATTGGCTTTAATGGAATTCAAACTTTACAATGGCATTAAAAGACACAAATGGACCGTCGGACTCGATCTTCACCTGGACCCTGGCGACCAACGAGCAGCAGAGCTCGCCGTGAAAACGTCCTCCCGCTCTGCTGCGGGTTCGAATCCCACGGAAACAACACGGAGCTTAAGGCCTTCTGGAGGGAGGGGCACCAGGACGTGTTCACACGCAACATAAATAATCTGTCAAAGCATCACTTCTAGTTTAATGTCACTAAACCAAGATGTCTAATCTAATCAGCTTAAATACCTAATATATATATATATATGTGTGTATATACGTATACATACATATATATATACACACACACATACATATATCGTGCCAATGCTGTTACACTTCATTTGTGCCTCCTTCAGGAACATTTTGCCACCAACAAATGTGTACACACACACACACACACACACACAAGAAGGGAACTTGTTTCAGTGGTGGAGGGGGGGGGGGGCAGCAGAGAAGCTTCGTGATGAGCATACGCTACAAAAATATATCCTACGGTCCTGGAATGTGGCAGAGAGGCGTGGACATCAGCTGACAGAAGCTCCGCCTACAGGGGGCGGTCCTCATCAAGTGTTCATTTGGTTCGATGTTCATAGCGTGACGCTAATCAGGACATAACACACAGAAATCCACGACATGTTTCTAAATGACAACAGATGGAGAAGTCCACATCCATTTGGGGGGGGGGGGGGGGGGGGGGGGGGCAGGTGATGGACGGTCCCGTCCACTAGAACACACACAAAAATACAGCTGACAGCACCGGGAATAAATCAAGCTGCCAGTTGGTGCATAAAAGAAATAGGATTTAAATTAAAGATGTGTAGAAACACAGAGGAGCTCGTCTCCTGTCTCCTCGTCTCCTCGTCTCCTGTCTCCTCGTCTCCTGTCTCCTCGTCTCCTGTCTCCTACGTCTGACTGACAGGTGTGTGCGTCTCTAACACGCGTGTTCATGCGACGCCGCCGGTGGGCCAGCTGTACCTGACACGCGTGACGAGTTGCAGTGACAGCCTGCAGAAGAAAAGGTGGAGCTGGAGAGGAGACAGGAAGTGTGTGTGTGTGTGTGTGTGTGTGTGTATGTGTGTGGGTTGGAGGCTGGGCTGTGACTGAAGAGATAAGTTGGAGTGTGTGTGCGTGTGTGAAATGGATTCTGAAGGCGACTGTTTCACGCGTCTATAGCTGCTGACAGCTGCTGATTGGCTTTAAGAAGCTCCGCCCAGTGCCTCGCCTCTGGCCACACCTCCCTCAGGTACTTCCTGATGCAGCTCGTTCACACCTGCTGCTCCAGGATGCTACATAAACTACTCTACTCACTCTGGCATGACATGACGCCAACATGGAGCTAATATGTAGCTAACATGAAGTAACATGGCGCTATCATGAAGCTAACATGACGCGAACATGTTGCTAACACGATGTTTAAATGGAGTTACTATGTTGCTAGCGTTGAGCTAACATGATGCTTGAATGGAGCTACCATGTTGCTCAGATAACATGAAGCTAACATGGAGCTAACATGATGTTTAAATGGAGCTACTATGTTGCTAACATGGAGCTAACATGATGCTTAACTGGAGCTACCATGTTGTTAAAATGAAGCTAACATGTCGCTAACATGAAGCTAGCCTGTAGTTAACTTGAAGCTAAGATGGAGCTCACGTGTTGTTAACGTGATGGTAACCTGAAGCTACGATGAAGCTAACATGTTGCTAAAACGTTGCTAATATGTTGCTAACATGTTGCTAACTGTCAGAAGTGGAACATGATTATTTCAGTAGCAAGTGAAAGTGGGGGCGCTGCAGCTGATGGTCGACCTTCTGCTGACGATCCGTCAGTTCTGTGTCCCACCCCCCCCCCCCCCCCATGAACAGCAGGAAGTGTTCCGTTACTGAGTCTGATGGAGACGCCCGGCTCCTCTGACCCGGGTCAGTTCTGGGGCGGGTCCAGGACTTTTCTGTCCAGATGCGAGACATTCCTGGACGGCTGAAGAAAAGTTTGTCGGGGGGGGGGCTGTAACTTCCTGTTTGAGGACACGTTAAAACGACCTTGGTGAGTTCAAGGTCAGATCCCACGTGGGGAACATTTTGATCTACAGTTAAAGTAAAGGGCACCGAACCCGACAACCTTCAGAGCGTCCCTGCTGCTCAGGTGTTGCTACAGGATGTGCTGCATTCCTCAGCTACTGACACGACACCAGGACCAGAACCAGGACCAGAACCAGGACCAGGACCAGAACCAGGACCTGGATCAGATCCGAGGTCGGCGTAATGGGTTGTGACGGATCACAGATGCATGAAGGGAAAAACCAGACGGCAGACGTCATCAGCAGGCGGTGAGACGGACGGGACGTTCACTGAACTGTCACTGTGTGTGGGGCTGGGGGGGGTGGAGGAGGAGGAGGAGGAGGTTGTGGTTGACCCCCCCCCCACCCTCACAGGCGTCTGTGGGCGAGCAGAGACCCCACTACGATCCCGGTCACCAGGGTGAAACCTGCCAGCATCCACCTCCTGAAGCTCTCCTGAGACCTCCGGAACTCGGCCACCTTGTCCTGACCAAAGAGCTCCGCGAAACACTCCTGGGGAGGGAGAGAGAGGGAGGTGTGAGAAACCAGTTCAACGTGAACCCCCCCCCCCCCCGGAACGTCCCTGAAACATCCTCAGGGACGTCCCCAACGCCCTTTGAAAAGCCCCTCGCAGCGTCAGAGAGTCAGGTACATTCCACACGCAAAGGTTTCTGGGTCTCAGAGGAGCAGGCACGCCGTCGCCATGCCAACCTCACGCCCCCGCCACGCCGCAAAGTTTCCACCCACAACAGCATCAGAAAAATACCCCCAACGCCACCTGCAGGATTGATGTTCCCAGTAACAACACTGATTCAGAGAACACACACACACACACACACACACACACACACACACTAACAACACACACACACACACACACACACACAAACAACACACACACACACACACAAACAACACACACACACACACACACACTAACAACACACACACTAACAACACACACACTAACAACACACACACACACACACACAACACACACACACACACACTAACAACACACACACACGCTAACAACACACACACTGGCTAACAACACACACACACTAACAACA
>CM023607.1:1950691-2140691 GCA_013358685.1 Antennarius maculatus
ACCAACACAACACACACACACCTACAAACAACAAACACACTAACAACACACACATACACTAACAACACACAACACACACTAACAACACACACACACACAGACTAACATACACACACACACACAATAACAACACACACACACACACTAACAACACACACACACACAGACTAACATACACACACACACACACTAACAACACACACACACACACACTAACAACAAACACACACACAGACTAACATACACACACACACACACACTAACAACACACACACACACACACACACACACACACACTAACAACACACACACACACAGACTAACATAAACACACACACACACACTAACATACACACACACACACACTAACAACACACACAGACTAACATACACACACACACACACACACACACACACACACACACACACAAACAACACACACACACACGTCGTCTGGAGGCCTGTGGAATTCTGGGTGGGGTGGGGGTAAATATTGACTGTTCTCAGATTAAAGCGTGTCCTTGGTTCCAGGTCACCAGAGAGGTTATGTTAGCTATTAGCTGGATGTTAGCAGGATGTTAGCTGATAGCAGGATGTTAGCAAGACGTTAGCTATTAGCAGGATGTTAGCAGGATGTTAGCTGTTAGCAGGGGAGATCCTGTAGGTATCATCTAGATTGGATATCTCTTGACCCTTTGTTGACCCCCCCCCCTCGTCCTCTTCCAGTCTGCTTTGTCATCATGCTACCAGTAACCCCCCCCCCCAACCCCACCCCTACTGACTCATTGATTCATGTGATCAGGTGATCAGGTGTCGACAGGATTCAGGAGTCCAGCTGCGTCATCCTGGTGACTCAGCTGCCCCCCCCCCCCCCCCTCCCGTTCTGATTCTGTTTTGATTGCCCCCCCATTGCCTCATTTCCAGGAAATGTTTTCAACTTTTCTTTTTTATTCAGCAACGGTGTTAAAGAACGTGTGTGTGTGTGTGTGTGTGTGTGTGTGTGTGTGTGTGTGTGTGTGTGTGTGTGTGTGTGTGTGTTGTAATGATTGATGTGACCTTTTGTGACTCAGCGCTGGAGCCATGTCCTCGTTCCTCAGAACTATGTGAGCGATGAGGGCAGAGTTGTTGGGGGCGGACCTGAATTAAGGCAGAGCCGAATTAAGGCGGAGCTGATGAGGGCGGGGCTGATGAGGGCGGGGCTACGCTGATGAGTCACATGTGACACATCAGGTCATGTTACTGACAGGAAGTCAGGACAGGACTTGGAGCTGAACCGCTCAGTACGAACAGCGAGGGGAACTACTGGTGTGTGTGTTATGATACAACTGAATGAAGAACAAAGATCTTCACACACACACAGACACACACACACACACACACACACACACACACACACACCCCGACCCTAAACAGCTTTACAGCCTTATGGGTAAAGTGACCAGGACCTCCCGTCCAGCACCATGAGGCCAGTAGAACCTGTCACCTCCTCGGAGACGAGGGTCTCAGTGGTCCCGGCACCACCCTGGGGCCACGCTGGGGCCCCGTTCCCAGTCTGATCCGACCTGCTGGTCCCAGCGAGGAGCCACCTGCCTTTCATCTCCTGTCTGCTTCCCTTTCACACGGCCGGGCCTGGATTTCTTTTAACTCTCTCCGTTCCCAGAGGAAATCAGGTGCTCAGCAGCAGCCGGCGCAGCTCTCAGGGTTCACCCTGCTCTTCCTCATCCTTAACTTCATCTCTGCTGGCTGGGCAGAGCCAGGAAGGATGAGAGGAGGATTAGCTCATGAAAGCAGAGCAGCGAGAGAAACCATACGGTTGGGGTACGGTTGCCACGGCGACCAGGAAGTGGCTGATGAGTGTGTGTGTGTGTGTGTGTGTCTGGGCCTGTAGGACCGTCCTGTGGCTGATGAATGGTCCAATACCACAGAGAAGCGGCGCTGGAGCCGTCATTAGCAGCCGCTTCCCGTTCATCAGCGGAGACTCGTCTGTTGCTCCAGTGTTGCACCACAACAAGCTGCAGCTCACACACACACACACACACACACACACACACACACACACACACACACACACACACACACGTGGCCTGGAGATGACCTGGACCCAGTGGGCTGGTATCAGTAATAACACCTGGAGCTGCTCAGGAGTAGTCTTTTAAAGCTCTGCTGCTGCTCGTCGTCATGGTGACGGATGGAGTGTGTGTCGTGTCGGAGTCGTTATGATGCAATAAAAACACTAAAACCAGCCCAGCATCCGTCAGGATTTACTGCAGACGTCACTTCAGAGCGGAGACACGGTCGTCTCCGGGGTCTCTGACATTTATGGACTCTCAGAAGAGCAGACGCTAATGTTAGCTCCACGCTAGCTGCAGCCGAATGGTGGTGGATTGACAAAAACAACCCGGATGGACCAACGGAACCGACCCATCGTCCATCATCCATCCATCATTCCTCCATCCACTGACACAGGGTTCCAGAAACACTGATAAACAAACGGGTAGAGCAACACTTCCTGGAAGTTACAACACAAGAGAAACACGTCGACACCACATGACCTTGTACACACACACACGCACACACAGTGTCCCTGGAAAGTGGAACACACAGCTCTTGTTCTCGTTGAGTGAGGTCATGGTGTCGGTGGGAGTGTCTGACCTCGTGCTGCAGGGTGACGTCATCAACGCTCATCCAACAAACAAGGCATACGACAAGCATGACATCCGACAAACAACTTCCGACAAACACAACATCCGAAAAACAACATCGGACGAGCACAACATCCGACAAACAACATCCAACAGACATGGCATCCGACAAACACGACATCCGACAAACATGGCATCCAACAAACACAATATCTGACAAACAGCATGCGACCCCAGCGACCCGCCGAGGGTACCAGGACTTGAAATATCAACACCTTCATGAAGCTCCAGCGTCTGGTCTCCTTCACACAACACAGGTTCTCCTGTTTCTAACGGTGAACTGTGTTCTCCTGTTTCTATTGGTGAACTGTGTTCTATTTCTATTGGTGAACTGTGTTCTCCTGTTTCTACTGGTGAACTGTGTTCTCCTGTTTCTATTGGTGAACTGTGTTCTCCTGTTTCTACTGGTGAACTGTGTTCTGTTTCTATTGGTGAACTGTGTTCTCCTGTTTCTATTGGTGAACTGTGTTCTCCTGTTTCTATTGGTGAACTGTGTTCTCCTGTTTCTATTGGTGAACTGTGTTCTCCTGTTTCTACTGGTGAACTGTGTTCTGTTTCTATTGGTGAACTGTGTTCTCCTGTTTCTATTGGTGAACTGTGTTCTGTTTCTATTGGTGAACTGTGTTCTCCTGTTTCTATTGGTGAACTGTGTTCTATTTCTATTGGTGAACTGTGTTCTCCTGTTTCTACTGGTGAACTGTGTTCTGTTTCTATTGGTGAACTGTTTTCTCCTGTTTCTATTGGTGAACTGTGTTCTGTTTCTATTGGTGAACTGTCTTCTCCTGTTTCTACTGGTGAACTGTGTTCTGTTTCTATTGGTGAACTGTCTTCTCCTGTTTCTACTGGTGAACTGTGTTCTGTTTCTATTGGTGAACTGTGTTCTCCTGTTTCTATTGGTGAACTGTATTCTCCTGTTTCTATTGGTGAACTGTGTTCTCCTGTTTCTATTGGTGAACTGTGTTCTCCTGTTTCTATTGGTGAACTGTGTTCCGTTTCTATTGGTGAACTGTGTTCCGTTTCTATTGGTGAACTGTGTTCTCCTGTTTCTATTGGTGAACTGTGTTCTCCTGTTTCTAATGGTGAACTGTGTTCTCCTGTTTCTAATGGTGAACTGTGTTCTGTTTCTATTGGTGAACTGTGTTCTCCTGTTTCTATTGGTGAACTGTGTTCCGTTTCTATTGGTGAACTGTGTTCCGTTTCTATTGGTGAACTGTGTTCCGTTTCTAATGGTGAACTGTGTTCCGTTTCTAATGGTGAACTGTGTTCTCCTGTTTCTATTGGTGAACTGTGTTCTCCTGGTTCTATTGGTAAACTGTGTTCTCCTGTTTCTATTGGTGAACTGTGTTCTCCTGTTTCTAATGGTGAACTGTGTTCCGTTTCTATTGGTGAACTGTGTTCCGTTTCTATTGGTGGACTGTGTTCTGTTTCTATTGGTGAACTGTGTTCTCCTGTTTCTATTGGTGAACTGTGTTCTCCTGTTTCTATTGGTGAACTGTGTTCTGTTTCTATTGGTGAACTGTGTTCTGTTTCTATTGGTGAACTGTGTTCTGTTTCTATTGGTGAACTGTGTTCTCCTGTTTCTATTGGTGAACTGTGTTCTCCTGTTTCTATTGGTGAACTGTGTTCTCCTGTTTCTATTGGTGAACTGTGTTCCGTATCTATTGGTGAACTGTGTTCTGTTTCTATTGGTGAACTGTGTTCTGTTTCTATTGGTGAACTGTGTTCTCCTGTTTCTATTGGTGAACTGTGTCCTGTTTCTACTGGTGAACTGTGTTCTCCTGTTTCTATAGGTGAACTTTGTTCCGTTTCTATTGGTGAACTGTGTTCCGTTTCTATTGGTGAACTGTGTTCCGTTTCTATTGGTGAACTGTGTTCCGTTTCTATTGGTGAACTGTGTTCCGTTTCTATTGGTGAACTGTGTTCTGTTTCTATTGGTGAACTGTGTTCTCCTGTTTCTATTGGTGAACTGTGTTCTCCTGTTTCTATTGGTGAACTGTGTCCTGTTTCTACTGGTGAACTGTGTTCTCCTGTTTCTATTGGTGAACTGTGTTCTCCTGTTTCTATTGGTGAACTGTGTTCTCCTGTTTCTATTGGTGAACTGTGTTCCGTTTCTATTGGTGAACTGTGTTCCGTTTCTATTGGTGAACTGTGTTCTTCTGTTTCTATTGGTGAACTGTGTTCTCCTGTTTCTATTGGTGAACTGTGTTCTGTTTCTATTGGTGAACTGTGTTCTCCAGTTTCTAATGGTGAACTGTGTTCTCCTGTTTCTAATGGTGAACTGTGTTCTGTTTCTATTGGTGAACTGTGTTCTCCAGTTTGTATTGGTGAACTGTGTTCTCCAGTTTCTATTGGTGAACTGTGTTCTCCTGTTTCCAATGGTGAACTGTGTTCTCCTGTTCCTATTGGTGAACTGTGTTCTCCTGTTTCTATTGGTGAACTGTGTTCTCCTGTTTCTATTGGTGAACTGTGTTCTCCTGTTTCTATTGGTGAATTGTGTTCTCCTGTTTCTATTGGTGAATTGTGTTCTCCTGTTTCTATTGGTGAACTGTGTTCTCCTGTTTCTATTGGTGAACTGTATTCTCCTGTTTCTATTGGTGAACTGTATTCTCCTGTTTCTATTGGTGAACTGTTTTTTCTGTTTCTATTGGTGAACTGTGTTCTGTTTCTATTGGTGAACTGTGTTCTGTTTCTATTGGTGAACTGTGTTCTCCTGTCTCTATTGGTGAACTGTGTTCTGTTTCTATTGGTGAACTGTGTTCTGTTTCTATTGGTGAACTGTGTTCTGTTTCTATTGGTGAACTGTGTTCTCCTGTTTCTATTGGTGAACTGTGTCCTGTTTCTACTGGTGAACTGTGTTCTCCTGTTTCTATTGGTGAACTGTGTTCCGTTTCTATTGGTGAACTGTGTTCTGTTTCTATTGGTGAACTGTGTTCTCCTGTTTCTATTGGTGAACTGTGTCCTGTTTCTACTGGTGAACTGTGATCACCTGTTTCTATTGGTGAACTGTGTTCTGTTTCTATTGGTGAACTGTGCTCCGTTTCTATTGGTGAATTGTGTTCTCCTGTTTCTATTGGTGAATTGTGTTCTCCTGTTTCTACTGGTGAACTGTATTCTCCTGTTTCTATTGGTGAACTGTGTTCCGTTTCTATTGGTGAACTGTGTTTTGTTTCTATTGGTGAACTGTGTTCTCCTGTTTCTATTGGTGAACTGTGTTCTCCTGTTTCTATTGGTGAACTGTGTTCTGTTTCTATTGGTGAACTGTGCTCCGTTTCTGTTGGTGAACTGTGCTCCGTTTTTATTGGTGAACTGTGTTCTCCTGTTTCTATTGGTGAACTGTGCTCCGTTTCTATTGGTGAACTGTGTTCTCCTGTTTCTATTGGTGAACTGTGTCCTGTTTCTACTGGTGAACTGTATTCTCCTGTTTCTATTGGTGAACTGTGTTCCGTTTCTATTGGTGAACTATTCTGTTTCTATTGGTGAACTATTCTATTGGTGTTCTCCTGTTTCTATTGGTGAACTGTGTTCTCCTGTTTCTATTGGTGAACTGTGTCCTGTTTCTACTGGTGAACTGTATTCTCCTGTTTCTATTGGTGAACTGTGTTCCGTTTCTATTGGTGAACTATTCTGTTTCTATTGGTGAACTATTCTATTGGTGTTCTCCTGTTTCTATTGGTGAACTATTCTGTTTCTATTGGTGAACTATTCTATTGGTGTTCTCCTGTTTCTATTGGTGAACTGTGTTCTCCTGTTTCTATTGGTGAACTGTGTTCTCCTGTTTCTATTGGTGAACTGTGTTCTCCTGTTTCTATTGGTGAACTGTGTTCTCCTGTTTCTATTGGTGAACTGTGTTCCGTTTCTATTGGTGAACTGTGCTCCGTTTCTGTTGGTGAACTGTGCTCCGTTTCTGTTGGTGAACTGTGCTCCGTTTTTATTGGTGAACTGTGTTCTAGTGAAAACAGAGTTCCACTGAAACACAAAACATGTCATCTTGGGTTCAGTTCTCTGAAATCCAAACACAAATAAAGAAGAAGAAGCCTGTGTGTGAGGAAACCAGACGGAGGATCACCCAGAAGTTCACTAGCAAACAGCCTGACAGAAGTTAACGCAACAGAATGACCTCACACCTGGAACGATTCACACCTGATCTCCACCAGTGAACATCTGGATCTTCAACTTGAATGCCTCATCTTTCACAGATTAAAACCCTCTAAATATAGATTTTAACCCCCTGGACCATGGACAACTCAGAGATCTGCTGGACAACTGACAAATCACAAACAAAGGTGGTCACATGACGTCACATGACGCTCTCCAACACACGGGTCCAGGTGATAGTTCTGGTTCTTATGTCTCTCTAGAGAAAGCACGTCTAAAGTCAGGTCTGCGGGCCAATCCAGGCCCAAAGTCAGGTTCTACATGGTGTCACCATCACCATCTCATCTCCTGCCCCCCCCCCCCCCCCGTCAGGGTGGTGTCACCATCACCATCTCATCTCCTGCCCCCTCGTCCGTGTTGGTCATGGGTTCACGGCTCTGACTCCAGTAAGTGGCGGGGGCAGGATCCAGATAACGACATGAGGAGGAAAACAAATAGATGCGATCCAGAGAGTCAGAGGCTCACGCTCTGTGAGGAGAGATATGAAAAATACATGCTGGGGGGGTGCGAGGGGGGGCTCATCCATCTGAATCCAGTTGCCACAAAGCAGCTCCTTCATATTAAAATGTTCGCTCTGATGGATCTGAAGCAGGAAACATGACGAGACCAGCTGTAGACCCGGTTTTCCTGCAGACCCCCCCCCCACCCCCCCACCCCCCCATGAGGAACCTGAAGGTCCAGAACAGGATCAGACCTCATCCTCCATCCTGCTTCAGGTGTGTTTCTGATTCTGGCGTGGAGGGGAGGGTGTAGCCCTGGTGTGAGTGAGCTCCTCTGTCTCGGGTGAGGAGGAAATGAAGACGAGACGCTCTTCATCATGCCCCCCCCCACGGTGCTCTGTGAGCGGGGGCAACATTAACATGAAACACTCGTTTACCCCCCCCCCCCACATCCCTACTGCGATCCACGCCTGAGAGGCGCTAATCCAGTGAGACCCCCCCCCCCCAATCTGATCACAGATATGAACAGAGAGACAGAAAGAGAGATGATGGGGGGGGGGCAGAGGTGAGGAAGAGGAGGCAGACAGACGGAGAGGAAGAGAGGAGGATGGATGGGGGGGGGGCGCTCCTGACCTGATTTCAGTGCTAAGCCTCAGAGAAGTGGAGCAGCGGGTACCCCCCCCCCCAACTACCCGACCCCCCCAGCACAGACCTGCACATAGGCTCACCGCTTTACCCACAATGCACCCTGATGGAGCTGAGTCACCACGGCCTCCTACTGTCCTCGACTGACACACACTGTGTGTGTGTGTGCGCGTGTGTGTGTGTGTGTGTGTGTGTGTGTGTGTGTGTGTGTGTGTGTGTGTGGGAATGGTTTGGTCCAGCCGTCTCCTGGGAGACGAACCAACACGGATGAAACACGTCTTCAACACGCAAAACGACTGAACACGTGTCTGCGGGCGGTAGACGAACAGTCCTACAAGCTGTTTGCTGCCATTTACAGTCTGACTGACACACACCAGTGTCCACACACACACACCAGTGTCCCAACACACACACACACACACACACACACAGCTGCGACACAATGAGCGTCAACAAAAGTGTTCGCCGTTGACGCCACGCAAGAAACCGTCAAACCCGAGTCAACGAGCGCCGAGCTGACGGATGGAGTCAGGGGGGCGTTGATGCAAAGGACACACACCTGTGTGTGTGTGTGTGTGTGTGTGTGTGTGTGTGTGTGTGTGTGTGTGTGGACACAGGTCCTTTGTTTGAGACAGTCACGTGACCATTGGCTCCTCCCCTCTGCAGCTCATATGTAGACAACAACAACAAGCCGTCACGTATGTGTACGTATGTGTGTGTGTGTGTGTGTGTGTGTGTGTGTGTGTGTTCACCAGCTGATGGACCAACCAGAGAAGAACTGAACACACACCGAGACGATGGAGGAAGAGGAGGAGGAGATGAAGGAGGGTTAGGGAGCAGGAATCAATACTATTGATGAAGGTGGTGTAGCCGCTGTGTGTGTGTGTGTGTGTGTGTGTGTGTGTGTGTGTGTGTGTGTATTAGAAACAAAAGGATGAACACAGGTTCACGTCAGACGGGACGTGTGGCGACGAAGGTCTGTAAGGAGACGGATGGAGAGGAGGAGGAAGAGGACAAATAAGACTAAAATTCATGTGTGGCTTCAGAGGAGTGTTCACCAATGAGCTCACAGGACTCGGTGGAGAAACAGAGGGAGACACATAGAGGATGAAAGGAGGGGGGGCAGAGGGAGAGACGGGGGGTAGACAGAAAGAGACGGGGGGTAGAGAGAGAGAGACGGGGGGGTAGAGAGAGAGACGGGGGGTAGAGAGAGGCTGGATCGATCCCAAGGGTGACATTCGCTGCTCCTTTACGGTAGGATAGTCTGACAGACACTGGAGCTGAGAGGAAGAGCCTACATGCATGTTAATTACAGGGGGGGGGGGCAGGCAGAGAAAGAGAGCGAGACAGAGAGAAAAAGAGAGAGAAAGAGAGAGAGAGAGAGAGAGAGAGAGAGAGAGAGAGACAGGAGACGGAGACAGACAATGGAAGCTCAGGTGTTTTCCTTATGAAAACATGGGTTAAACCCTTAATTACACTCTCTCTCACACACACACACACACACACACACACACACACACACACACACACACACACACACACACACACACACACACGCACGGCGTTGAGGCGAATCAGGTACATTCATGTCACACAAAGGTTCTAGATCACAAGTGTCAAACTCAAGGCCCGGGAGCCAAATGTGGCCCTCCACATCATTTAATGTGGCCCACGAGAGCATAAAAGGTCAGAGTGTCCAAAAATAAATAGGACAAAAGGGTGCTTTGACCAAAAACTACATTACAAAAAAATGCAGTAATTCAGCCCATTTTAACTCTGACAAAAATGTTTTGAACAAATTTAACGTTCTAACTTGTGTTTGATGTTATTTTTATTTATTCATTGATAGTTTGATCCTTGATTGATGGAGTTCTGTGGGTTTAATAACCTGACAAATTAAAATGATTTATGTTAGAACAGAGAAACAAGCAAACATATTTTTTGTGTGTAACTGTAATGTTTGTAACTTGAATAAGTAATAAATTGAGTTATTTAACATTAAGGAGTAGTTACATTTATGTTACATTACATTTAGTTACATTTATTAGTTACACTTGGCCCTATGAGGACAGCCTTTATGCTGATGACACCCCTGTTTATAGACGGTACGTCTTCATCGTGTTTGTATTTTTTACTGTTGTTTACTAGCTCATCTCCTTTCTGTGGACTTCCCTCGGGGGGGGTTGCTAAAGGTAACGTCACTCAGACCAGTCAGCTGCTTCAGCGTTGGCGGGAATCGTCGCCCAGAGCGTTCTTTGACGTTCTCCTGGTGGAGACCAAAGCTCGTGAACATAACGGTGTTGTTTGTCTCTGGATCGTCGCTGTAGCTCCGAACAGCTTCAGCCTTCATTAGCAGGAAAAACAGGGTTCCCTGAGTAGCAGGTTAGCTATCATTCATGGGTAATTGGTAATAACCCCCCACCCCTCCTCCCCCCCAAAAGCAGGTTAGCTATCATTCATGTGTAATTGGTAATAACCCCGTCCCCCCACCCTCCAGGCAGCTCCGTCTCCACTGAGTAATCACTGCCATCGCCTCCACAGCAGCAAACAGCATTATTAGGTCAACGCCAATGCAGGCTGGCACCCCCCCCGCCTGCTTTATTATCTGACAATATGTGGCTGCATCCGACACTCAGTTCACACTCGGCTGGGGCGGGGGGGTCCTGCGCTACCACCAAATACCTCTACATCTACAGGATCTACATCTACAGGATCTATATCTACAGAATCTATATTTACATTTATCTTTCTGACTACAGCAATCATCTATAGTTTACCGTTCTTCCTATTTTCCTACATCTCCCTCCATCTCTTCACAACAGATGTGAACTCTGGGAAGCCACGTTAAGTCAAGAGTGATCTGGAGTGAGCGTGAACAGGCTATCATTTCATCAGCTGAGGGCACACCTGCCCTCCAGCTCTACTCAGGTTGCCCCACCTGCCACCGGCTTTGCGCTTCATCCCTGTGAGGGGGTGTCAGGGGAGGGAAGGTAGGAAGAAAGAAGGAGAAATGAAAGGCAGAAAGAAAGGCAAACAAGCCAGTCTCGGGTGGGTTCAGTGAGAGACCCAGTTCAGGGAAAGGGTTGTTGGTTTGAAGCAGACGAGCCACAAAAAGAGTCAGTCGTGATGCTGTGAGGAAGTCATGCAGCAGCAGCAGGAAGTGCTCTAACATGGGGCCGGTTCAGGTCTGAGTCTGTCATCATTTGGGACTACCCTCAAATCTAGAACCAGCACCCTGCCCACAACGCTAACGGCTAATGATGCAAGCCTTAGTGGGGAAGGAAGTGACATCATGTGTCCCAGACCAATTTATCAGAAGCCAGAGGAAGTGAAATGCCCCGATGGATGTTGGTCCATCCAACGTCTCAGCGGAAACATTCACTTCTCCACGTCGAGGCCGCTAGCGCACGCTAACTGATACCGCTGGTCAATCAGTGGTGTGTGAATCTGGAAGTGGGTCCATGGTGGTGAGATGAACCGTTCCATTCTAAAGTTAATAAACCCCACCTACCGACCAATTCATTGCCACAGTAGATCCTGGAGGTTGGTGTGAACAGCCCACAGTTTGTGGTTGCCAACACACACTTCGCATTCATTCTGAAGGCTTCCATAGATAAGAGCTTCAGTTCTCGCGTTAGGCTGCGATATGTTTGTTCCTCCACCCGATTGAAACGTATCTCTGTTGCCGCTGGAGTTCAGCTAAAAGCCATGTCAAACAAGAGATTCTGAGTTCTGAGAAATGTTCCACACAAACACTCATCTGAAATCTCACAAATCTGAGGCGTAGCCTTGATATTTTCCTGGAGTAACGCCTGCAGGTAACACAACTGGTGTTTTCTTGCTGACAGTGGCATTACAAATCAATTGTATGGTTTATCCTGTCTTTATTGCAACTGGACACGTCAACCGGATTTCCAAATGTAACAAAAAGAATAACAACTATAAAGAATTCTGCTGTCTTGTTCACCGTTAACACTTCAATTATCAGAAACTCCCCATTATTGTTAAATTTAATGAATAATTGGGTTAACAAGCAAACTATTCCATGTAAACTAGTCAAAAGTATAAAGGTGTGTGCCAGGTAGACTAGTCCGGACTGTAACCGTATAGGTAGACTAGTCAGAACTGTGACTGTTCCGGGTAGACTGGTCAGAACTGTAACCGTTTCGGGTAGACTGGTCAGAACTGTAACCGTTCCGGGTAGACTGGTCAGAACTGTTGCCGTTCCGTGTAGACTGGTCAGAACTGTAACCGTTCTGGGCAGACTGGTCAGAACTGTAACCGTTCCGGGCAGACTAGTCAGAACTGTAACTGTTCTGGGTAGACTGGTCAGAACTGTAACTGTTCTGGGTAGACTAGTCAGAACTGTAACCGTTCCGGGTAGACTAGTCAGAACTGTAACCGTTCCAGGTAGACTAGTCAGAACTGTAACCGTTCCGGGTAGACTAGTCAGAACTGTAACTGTTCTGGGTAGACTAGTCAGAACTGTAACTGTTCAATGTAGACTATGAGAACTCTATGCAAATGTCTGACTTTCTGAACTACCAATCATGTTGGGGTGGCTGCTTGTGGGTGTGGTTTTTAGTGATGTGAGCTACCATTAGCATTATGAGCCTCTGTGAGGAACCAACAACAAACCAACAGACCCAACAAAACACTGACCTTCCCATCACGCATTATTTCCAATCACCTGTTTCCATAAGCTCATACTTGAGCCCCACGCATTAAGGAATAAATTCCCTCCATGTCTGCATTGAAAACAACACAAAGCCACTTTCTGCCCGGCAGGATGTTCTGTCGGTGCTGGGATGTTGGTTTCCATAGAAGCGACCTTTGACTTGGTGCTGTACAGTACATGTAAACAGCCCCTCCCCTCGCTCCACCCACACCATGAAATGGTCTCCACAAAGGAAAGGCTGACCTTAACTGTCCTGAAGGTGTTCAAACACACACACACACACACACACACACACACACACACACACACACACACACACACACACACACACACACACACACACACACACACACACACACACACACACAGACAGATGAAACTATAGCAGGGCTTTCATCAGTACAGTGGCGACGACCCCACCAGCAGAAGAAGGGACGGACCACCTTGGACGTGTGGAGGGGGAAGCAGCTGACGGCATCGAGCCAATCAGCTGCCAGAGGGAACAAAGGGCTATCTGTAAACCTTGTGATGAGAACTTCGATCCCCAGCAGTCTGCAGAGCCACCAGCCCCCATGAAGCTGGTAAGCCCTCACTTCGATTGAGCTCTTTGAGCTCCAAGCTGCGGATCAATCAGGGCCCGGCTCAGCTAGCGGTGACCAGCACACAGCCTCCGGTTCCAGTCCCTGTAAGCAACGAGCTCCTGTGGTCCACTGTACAACAAGGTAACATAGAACCAAAACCCTCAAGGTGACATTTAACACATCGGCTGTAGGGATACACCAACGTTCACCTGGACACAAGTAAACCCCATCGTACGACACCAAGCTCCAAACTAAAACACACGAGGATGGAAACAACAACCAGCACATAAACACACACTATTAGCACCACACACACACACACTCTTGGAAGAGTTGGAAATAAACTACTCATCTAAAGTTTCCACGGGTCGACCGCCTGCTGCTGGAGGTGGGGAAACTGTCAACATGGAAATGTTCCATACAGGTCACCTCAGCCGACCCGTGTGTGTGTGTGTGTGTGTGTGTGTGTGTGCGTGTGCGTGTGCGTGTGTGTCCTACCCAGCCTCCTTGGCTCTGGATCCAGGGCTGGATGTGGTTGTCCAGGTAGACAGTCATCCACTCGATGATGCGTCCCACCAGCGAGCTCATCTCCTTCTCCACGCACTCGACACACAGCGCCCCCCCGAACACGAACAGGCCGATGACGCGTCCCCAGTTGACCCCGTCCCTGAACACCTCGTCCATCACGTGCTCAAAGCTCTGGTAGGCGGTGCCCGGCGTGATGTGCAGCTGGTTGTGTAGGTCGCTGAAGGCGCGCGAGTACCGGAACTCAAACTCGTTGGCCGAGTCGCGGAGGGCTTCCTTCACCGCGTCCAGATGCGACTGGGGGGGCGGCCGGCGCTGCAGCGGCGACGCTGGGGGCGTTCCGTTAAAGGTCCCGTTAGTGTGCATCGCTAGCCGCTGGTCCTCCCCCCCGTCAGTCCTGTTCAGAGGCTCCTCCAGGTGGATGAGGGGGTAGTTCCTCTGGGACAGCTTGTAGTTGACGTAGTACACCACCAGCTCTCTGTTCTCAGACATCTTCAGTCTCAATAAAGTTTCTTAGGTTCAAACCAAACCTGCAGCGGGCCGACCAATCAGCTCAGGTCCTGCAGAGACATAAAAATGAGAGGTGATTGGAGGAAGCAGTGATGCGGTTGTGTGTGGGGGGCACGACGGTGGACCTATTCACACCACATTTGGACAGGTGGGGTCAAAGGTCATCTCTCTAATTGGACTGCTGCATGTGGAGCAGATGGCGAAGATATTAAGGGATAACACGAGAACGTAGGTGTGTGTGGGAGGGAGGGGGGCACCGAGGGACGGGGGGGGGGGGCACGGAGAGGACAACACAGGGAAGGGGGAGGAAGGTCAGATCGGAGGAAGAGCCGGCAGGAGTCCAAACAGAACCAGAGCCTCAAGAGTCAGGAGGACCAGCTGACGTCTGAGACGACCGTCAACATCCATCCATCATCCATCCAGCCATCATCCATCCACGCATCCATCATCCATTATCCATCCGTTCATTATCCATCCATCCATCTTCAGCCACTTTGGTTTTGCCGGTCTTTTGTGGGTCTACTGGAGCCTATCCCAGCTAAATACGGTCAAGAGGCAGGGAACACCCTGGACGCATCGCCAGCGCATTCAGATGTTGGTAATAACCAATGAGGTAATAAGTTTTCATAAGAGCCTCTGTTGATCTGGGTGTTAACGGCAGCTGCGCTGGGGGAGGAACAGCGTCTTCCCCTCCAGTTCAGACGCTTAACACAACCACGGATGTTCGGATGTGACACTCCACTGAACTGTAATTTAGGAAAGTTTAGCCCCAAAATGAAGACATCCGAACAAGTGGTGTGTTCTTACGTTCCGTCAACATCCAGAGGAACGCAGGTTTGAATACACGTTGAGTCATCTTCTAGTTTAGGGTATGTCCAGGGTTCAGAAACACGTAGCGCTGCTAAGCGGGTGACAGGACTGACGTGATGTCATTCATGATGTCATTCATGACAGCCATTAGAACTTGACTATTGGTAAACTTTGAATCATCAACTATTGATCAATAATTAGTTCCTGTTAACAAACAGGAGTCAAGACGGTTCAATGTCTAAAAAGACATTCAGGTTTTATGGAGGAACGTTTCATTCTAGTCCAAAGCTGGGCTCTGATCCACTTCCTGTCCACAGATGACAAAGAGCTTCTAGATGGGGTCCAGAAAAATGGAGTGATATCTGCTCAGAGGAACCATCAGACGGCTGGAGAGTGACAACCGCTGTTCACTAGGCTAACCTGAAGAACCTGAACGCTGGCTGAAGTGGCCTGACCCCAAACCTGGACCCAACCCCGACCCTGACACACGACCCTAACCCCGACCCCATCACAGTACAAATATATGTATCCTATGTTACTGTATATAGTCTATTATAGTATATATAGTATATTACAGAAAATATAATATATTGCAGTATATTATAGTATAAATAGTATATTGCAGTATATATATTATTATACACAGTACATTATATTACAGTATATTATAGCATGATAGTATGTTGTACTATATTGCAGAATATTATTGTATATTACAATATTTACAATATTACAGTATATTATATATTATACAATATACTACAGTATATCATAGTATATTACAGTATTGTATTGTATATTTACGATATTACATATACTATTGTATATTACAGTATATTATAGTATATTACAGAATATTATAGTATATTTTGGTATATTATAGTATATTATAGTATGACAGTACATTACAATATATTATAGTATAGTTTGGTATATTACAGTATATTGTAGTATATTACAGTACATTACAGTATATTATAGTATATTATAGTATGACAGTACATTACAGTATATTATATTTTGGTATATTACAGTATATTGTAGTATATTACAGTACATTACAGTATATTACAATATGATAGTGCACCTTCACTCCTGACTCAACACAATCTGGGTGACAAAGCCTCCTCCTCCTCCCCCGTCACTCAGGTTCACGCTGCGTGTCGCCATTAACGGTGTGCAGGTACACAAAGGGGGGGCTGGCGGCGACATGAACCGCTGCCACCATCACGTGGACGCTCTCACTTTGGGACACCTTCAGCGCCACGCTGCGTGGCGCGGAGGCCCGGATCACTAACACGTGACTCCTGTTGTTGACACCAGACCACCAGAGCTCCATTCAGGTCCACCAGCCTCACCGTCCCGGTGTGATGAAATCCACGGACTCCGTGAGACACGCGTGGGGGCTGCTGCGTGGGGGCTGCTGCGGGGGTGGGGGGATCTGTTTACAACGGCCACATGGTCCCCCGCCACCAGCACGTGGCTCCAGCAGCCCCACGCTGACGTAAACACCACACCAACCCCAACACAGCACCTGAACGCAGCACTGGTCGTGACAGACGTGAACCCAGGAGCCACGAGATGCTGCGGCCGTGTTGATCACTGCGGACTGTGGACGGACTGTGGACGGACTGTGGACGGTGCTTCCTGAACGCAGCAGCACCCAGTCAGCGTATCCATAGAAATATCCACGCCAGATATTGATGAATTCCTCCCAGTGAATCACAAGACCAGTTAAATATTAACGCGGACGTCTTACCAGCAACACGCCGCCCACTAACGAGGCTTTATCCCGGGTGGGTCCGGTCCAGTTCGGGTCGGTTCTGCCAGCCGCTCGGTCCGTCCACATAAAACCTGTCACAGCCCACGGGTGTTCACGCAGTCTGGCTGCGCGTCTCTTACTACGCCCCCTCCCTCCGTGGACTGCAGGCCCAGCCCTCCGATGATTACGTAACATGACGCCTTCAGGGACTTTGAGGAGAATCTGTGGTTTCACCCCCCCACGGCCACATTCGTCGTTCATGCTGGTTTAGTATGGTGAAAGGATAGAGTAGAGCATTCTGTGGTGAAACCGGAACACCCACAGCAGCGATGATGTGTTCTAAGATTCTGTGGACAAAACTAATCAGGGCCGTTTGTCTAATTTTAATCTCGTTTTATCTGACACGATATTTTTGTATGTGAACACGTGTCAGCTAAAATGAACACCACCCTCCCTCCCCCCGGATGGACTAAACAAAAACAGCACCGTTGACATTTCAGACCAAAGGCTCACGTGATTAATTCCGTTTCCTGGCGGATGCCCGGGTTTCGGAGGCGTCCGTGAAGGCAGCACAACTCATTCCACACAGAGAGCTGGGTTCAACGCCTTTAATGAGCTGCGCATGCGCGGTTTGTAGTATCACTCCGCTCCCTTTCTTCCCCATGACCCCCCGAACCCGAGTCCGCTTCCGCCGAAAGGTTCGGGTTCGAATCCCACCGTCACGAGCTCAAATAAAGTAACCCCTGTACATCCGGGTCCCCTGAGGTCACCCGCGGCCCGCTCCCAAGACCCTGAACACAACACCGACGCCACCGCCGCCCTGCGGCTGCCTGCCGGCCGCGGAGGCTGCCGGGACGGGCTGTCATCTGTCAGCCCGTCCCGGTGGCGCCGCGTCCCCGTTAACAGTAAACCCGTGGAGCGGGGTGGCGGAAGAGTTTCCCGCGGTGTGAACGTGAGCTCCGCGTCACCCAAAGACGGAGAAGGAAACCCCATGATGGCCGCGTTCATGTCCCACAACCACCGACCTCCCCCCCGCTAGGAAGCGGACTGAGAGGACCCCCACCCGCCGTTACTTCGGTCACCGCGACGCGTTCCACGCCCCCCCCCCCGACACACACACACCGGCCGGACTCACCTGGGGGGTGGTCTCCACAGCGTCATGTCTCCACCAGGAGCTGCTAGCCCCAGCTAACGCCGCCGGAGCTCGGCCTGCAGTGACGGCTTCAGCCCGATCCGCCCACCGTCACGCCGCCTGCGTCACCCGCGCACACAGCCGCCCGCGGTGAAGCCGGAGGCGTCTGGGTAAAAAAAATGTGACGTCCGCACGTCAGAGCGGGTTCCGCGGGTCCCTCCTGTCGGGTAGCGGACGGCTAGCGGCGGACAGCAGCATGACCCAGCAGCGCTAAGGCTAGCGCTAGCTGGCTAACGGGTTCCGGTTGGCCGCCGGCGGTCACGTTCCTCCCGGTCAGCGGGACACCGCGGAGCGGCAGCTCTTCACGGCACGGGCCGAAACAAAGGGTGGGAGGTCTCCATGGCAACCTTTGTTACCCCAACATCTAGCGTGCTTCCGGCTCCCTGTCGGTTTGAGAACAGCGCCCCCGCGTGGAAATAACTCCACACTACCCTCTGTAGCGGTTAGTGAATTAATACGTAGGACGTGTGTGTGTGTGTGTGTATAAAATTAAACTACAGTAAGATGTGTATATAAATTTAAATTACAGGCCTGTTTATTTTTTATTTCTATGCCTATTTATAATTTTCTATTTATATATTCTTGACGGGTTATTTATTACTCTATTTGGTGTTGTACTACTTTCTATGCTGGTGCTTTCTGTGTGCTTTTTTTGTGTTTTGTGTACTTACTGTGCTGTGTGCGACGGAGAAATTAATTTCCCTGACGGAACCTCCAGTGCTTTTCATAGATCAAATCACTAGCTTTGATCTATCTTCTATCTTCCAATCAAAGCACTGGCTTTGATCTATTGTCTTACACTGGCCTTCTCCCTCGTCTTTCTATCTTATCTGGTTCCTGAGTGTACCAACATTGAAATTTGACCTTGACCTAGTTTTCTCAAGGTCATCATCTCATTTTCATCCCCTTTGCTGCCCGAGTAATGTGCTTTTTGTTTCATCAATCTGCAACATAGTGAAGATAGTTGGTGGACATATTAACAGACGGACACACGAACACTGACAATTACATCACCACTTTGAAGTGGGATGTAATTTACACGTAGAATAAAATTAAACTACAGTTGGACATGAGTACATAAAGTTAAACTACAGGACGTGTGTATAGATCCATTAAACTACAGTAGGACGTGTGTATAAAGTTTTACCAAACTTCTTCAAACATGAACAGAATCCAACTCATGATCAGTTGATCAGAATCCAGTTTATTGATAACTTCACCAAATGCTTGGAAGATTACATCACACTGTTATGTATAGAACCATAGAGCACTTCCATTTCTGTGTATCTTACAATGAAAACTTTACAGTCTTGCAATTTTCATTTACTGTATATATATATATATATATATATTTATATATATTTATATATTCCCTGGGTTTAGGGAAGAACGACATCCAGAGTTGCAGGGGAAGGAATGCTTCTTAAAAATCTTTAAATGCACTTTAAATAATTACATACATCCTTTTAAAAGAGTTCTCTTAATTAACGTGACGACGCTGACGGGACCCAAACACCTGGAGCCGGTCGCTGCGCCGGACAAACCGGTACGTGAACCGATACCAGCCCACCGACGGACCGGTCAGTGGTTCTAGGGCCCGGCTGCAGGGCGTGGGCCCTCAGGAATGCAACACAGAGGGACGAAGGAACTCTTTCAACCAAAGTTTTCATTGTAAACCATCAATTACCCCCCAAAAAATAATCATGAAACAAATCAAAAAAACCAAAATCAATCAAACAACAAACAAATCAACACATGTCAGAAAATAAATAGATCAAATCTCAGTAATGAAGGTGACGGGACGCCCCGTCAGGTAACACACTTCACAAAGACACCGACAGCAACGGTTTCACCTGCGGGTCAGAGGTCGTCCTGTGAACCAACACCCCGCTACCAACACACACAGTAAAGGACGAGCATCAACACACAACGGTTCTGACCCGTCTGGCCGGGTCAGGGTACTCACAACAGGCACAGCTGGCCAATGGGATTCGCTCTGAGCACGGAGGTCCTGTTAGGGAATAGAACCCACAACCAACAGGAGAAGGGAAACGGGTCCAACACCAACAACTCATCGGTTCAACGTTCTGCTTCTTGTCCGTTCAGTTTGAGACGAGCGTCTGGCGTTCGTCACAGTGCTGCCCATCCCCCAGAGGGAGGGGCAAGAGGGGCAGGAGGACAGGGTACATCTGAACAGTCCTGATGTGAGACAGGAAGGCTAGAGTTTCTGTATTCGCCTTCCTATAGCCATCTCTTCCAGCCAATTAGAAGGTGGGGGTCGGGGGGGGGGCCTCCTCCATACCAGCTCCTCATCCTCCACCCCCCCCCACCCCTCTATGATGTGGGCGTGGGGGGCCCTTCAAAAGCAGCGATGTGGAAGACGGAGCCGATGCGCAGGAAGAAACGTCGCAGCGCGGCCCTCAGCTCAGGGATCAGGTCAAACTGCATCATTTCACACAGGTGGGGGTAGTAGCAGGAGGCGTGGGGCTTGAACTGGGGGGGGACACCCACATTAGTACAGGACCTACAGCGGGTCAGGACCTACAGCAGGTAGGTACTGTAGCATGTAGCTACATGCTACAGTACCTACAGCTAACTCTTAGCTAAATGCTACATGCTAAACTACCTACAGCTAAGTCTAAGCTACATGCTACGGTACCTACAGCTAATTCTACGCTACATGCTACAGAACCTACAGCTAACTCTAAGCTACATGCTAAACTACCTACAGCTAACTCTAAGCTACATGCTATAGTACCTACAGCTAACTCTACACTACATGTTACATTCTATGGTACCTAAAGCTAACTCTAAGCTACATGCTACAGTACCTCCAGCTAACTCTAAGCTAAATGCTTCATGCTATGCTACAGTAACGTACTTCAGTTACCAGGATTAAAGTTTACCGTAAACTAATCTGGATGAAAACGAATACATGAATCACGAGTGATACTTAACGGCAGATTTTGTAACTACACGTGTGTGTTTAATATGATATGTTTTTATTCTGATTTATTGTACAGTAACATGATTTATGAGCTTTTAACGGTTTTCTAGTGATTTTTAGAGTCCAGTATTTGTGGTGGACAGACGTTAAAACCAGAGAAACGACCTAAACCTGATTTTTATTTTTAAACTGACAAATAATCAGAATGACTGAACTCTGAACGACCTGAACCTGGATTTTATTTATTCTGTGTTGTTTTAATGTTCTGTCATTGTTTCTGCTCAGTCTGAGGGATTAACTTTAGTATTTAGAGTAGTAATGACATTACTTTAGTATTTAGAGTAGTAATGACATTACTTTAGTATTTAGAGTAGTAATGACATTACTTTAGTATTTAGAGTAGTAATGACATTACTTTAGTATTTAGAGTAGTAATGACATTACTTTAGTATTTAGAGTAGTAATGACATTACTTTAGTATTTAGAGTAGTAATGACATTACTTTAGTATTTACAGTCGTAATGACATTACTTTAGTATATAGAGTAGTAATGACATTACTTTAGTATTTACAGTAGTAATGACATTACTTTAGTATATAGAGTAGTAATGACATTACTTTAGTATTTACAGTAGTAATGACATTACTTTAGTATTTACAGTAGTAATGACATTACTTTAGTATTTAGAGTAGTAATGACATTACTTTAGTATTTAGAGTAGTAATGACATTACTTTAGTATTTAAAGTAGTAATGACATTACTTTAGTATTTAGAGTAGTAATGACTCTAAATACTGATGATATTTTTGTGAGTCATTTTCATGGGGGGGGGATTAGTAACACGTTATCACCTCTGTGTGTGTGTGTGTGTGTGTGAGTGTGTGTGTGTGTGTGTGTGTGTTCCTGCCTTGTTGTCGGGCAGCCTGAGGGTCCTGGTGAGCAGCAGCATCAGGAGGCTGTTCCAGGCCTCCCTGTGGCTCTCAGAGGTCAGACTGATGAAGTAGGACAGAGCCTCACTGCACACCCTGGAGGTGGGGGTTGGGGGGTGGGGCAGACAGAGAGAGAGACAGATATCAGGACACCCCCCACCAATAACAAACACACCAGTGGTCCTGATGTGACTGAGGGCTTCTGGTTCCGTCCAGCGCTAACACACAGGACCGTCCCTAACAGCCCCAGCCCCCCGGCCACGAGTCTGTAGCCCCCCCACCCTCACCCCACCACCCCCACTCACAGCAGCAGGCGGGTCTGGATGTCAGGCCAGGAGGCCTGCAGCAGCGGGTCGGAGTACATCCTGAACAGGATCCTCAGGCTGCAGGCCAGGCTGCTGGTCTCCTGCTTCAGCAGGTTGGGCTTGGACTTCCCTTTGAACCCTGGGAGGACAAGCAGACGTCAGGCGACCATGTGACCCGCGGCCTACGGGGGCGGGGACAGGGCGCGGCCTTCACCTACCCGCCCTCCACAGCGCCGTCCGCTGCTCGTTGTTGGAGTTGAAGTCCTTGGCGAAGGTGTGCGACTCCAGCAGACAGTCCAGCAGCTTGAAGAGGTGAGCCGAGGTCATGTGACGGTACATGCCCTGATCTGGGGCCACGCCCCCACCGCCGGGCTCCGCCTCCTCCAGAGCGTCCCGCTGACAAGAGGACAGGAACAGTCAGATCAGGACTCGTGTGCTAGCCTACCTATGCGCTAGCCTACCCCAGCGCTAGCCTACCCGTTTGCTCGCCTACCCGTTTGCTCGCCTACCCGTTTGCTCGCCTACCCGTTTGCTAGCCTACCCGTTTGCTCGCCTACCCGTTTGCTTGCCTACCCGTTTGCTCGCCTACCCGTTTGCTAGCCTACCGGTTTGCTCGCCTACCGGTTTGCTCGCCTACCCGTTTGCTTGCCTACCCTTTTGCTAGCATACCTGTGCGGCGGCCATGTTGTCGGCGTCCTCCTTCTTGCTGGTTGCCGGGTAGAACACGATGTTGTCCACGGTCTGGATCAGCTCCAGCTGAACCACACACTTAATGAGCAGCGCCGAGAACAGCTGCTGGTCAGACTGCCCTGAGGACAGCAGGGGTCAGAGGTCACACACACACACACACACAGCCCTGAGGACAGCAGGGGTCAGAGGTCACACACACACAGCCCTGAGGATGGCAGGGGTCAGAGGTCACACACACTGCCCTGAGGACAGCAGGGGTCAGAGGTCACACACACACACACACACAGCCCTGAGGACGGCAGGGTTCAGAGGTCACACACAGCCCTGAGGAAGACAGGGGTCAGAGGTCACACACACACACAGAGCCCTGAGGACAGCAGGGGTCAGAGGTCATGCACACACAGCCCTGAGGACGGCAGGGGTCAGAAGTCACACACACAGCCCTGAGGACGACAGGGGTCAGAGGTCACACACACACAGCCCTGAGGACAGCAGGGGTCAGAGGTCACACATACACACAGCCCTGAGGATGGCAGGGGTGAAAGGTCTCACACACACACACACACACACACACACACACACACACACACACACACACACACAGCCCTGAGGACAGCAGGGGTCAGAGGTCTCACACACACACACACACACACACACACACACACACACACACACACACACACACACACACACACACACACACAATCCTGGAAGACCACTGGGTTCAGAGGGGTGTGTGTGTTTCTGTGTGTGTGTATCTCACTGGCGTTGCTCCTCCCCCTCCACGTGTCGTCACTGGACATCTGACTGTGTCCTCTCTCAGACAGAGCTCTGTCGAAGCTGCTCTGCGATTGGCTGTCAAAGTCAGCGTCCTGGAGACAGGGTGGGTCAAAGGTCACGTGGGTTCAATTCTGCCGAGTCGCCGCTGCGAGTGATGTTCTTACCACATGTTTGCCGTCTGCCGAGTCGTCCTCCTGTCCGGCTGGTCGCCATGACAACAAGCTGCAAACAGAGAACAGACCTGTGGTCAGCTCGGCCCGTTAACCCTTCACGGCCTGCAGGCGGACTGGGTGGGTGGGGGGGGGGTGTTCTCACGCGTGGGGGCTGGTGTTCTGGAAGATCTCCAGCATGCAGCAGCAGGTGGTGTCCCACACCCCCCCGCTGAACTTCTCCCCGTTCAGGATCACCAGGTTCTCCAGGCAGTTGGTTCCGGAGCGCGCCAGCTGCTCGTTGTCTGAGGGGGGGGGACCATGAGAATGTCAGCGTCACAACAGGAAAGCGTCTTCCTCCTGACGGGTGCTCTGGCGCCGCCCCGTCGTGACATCACACGTGGGGCGTGGTCACGCACCTTGACGGACGCACCACTGCAGCTGGGTGAAGATGTCGGCCAGCAGGATCTCGCTGAGCGGCTGGTAGAACTGGGTGAAGACGTCACAGATGGCATAGAGCGCGTGGTTGCACGTCGTGGTCATCCACTCCGTTTTCTGGAAGCAGAAAAGTTGAAAAAGACCACGCCCCCCCACAAACACCCTCGCCCGAGCACCGGCAGTGACCTCTGACCTCCGTCTGCTGCTCGGGGAGCTTCATGTTGTCGAAGATGCGGAAGACGATCCTGAACAGGTCGTGCCACCAGTGCTTCTCGAAGGTGTGACCGTAGCTCTTCATGATCTCGAACATGACGGTGAGACCCCTGGACGCAAATACAAGACGGTTGGCATGGCAACGGACGCGCTGTCAACCCACGCTGGTGTCAGGAAACGTCACTTCAGGCGTAGACAACAGGCGACTCGCATCGACGCGCACACGCCCGACGGCGTCACGGCACCGACTTCCAAGACGGCGTGAACCGTTAGCTCCGCCCACCTGGTCCGGACGTCCAGCTTGCAGCGGTTGATGATGCAGGAGAGCTCGAACAGGATGGGGAACCAGCCACGGACCCACACGCGGTCGCCGGGGGCGACGTTCATGTCGTCGCTGGTGTATTCTCGCAGCGTCTGGCAGGGAGGGGACACAGATAGACGGGTCAGGTGAGGCGAGGAGTCGTACCTGGGGGAGGACGTCCCGTCCCGGTCCCCACCTGCGGCCTCTCGGACACGTATCTGGCACAGTGCCGGATGAGGCGGATGGCCTCCATGCTGGTGTCGGGGAACGCCGCGTTGCAGACGAACTCGGAGAGACACTTGACGGCGTCCTGGAACGAGTCGATCCCGGCGGCGAAGTGTTCCTGGAAGGTGTTCGCTGACGAGGACAGATAGGACGGGTTAGCGTTAGCGTTGTTAGCGCTGCGGCGGCGCCGGGGGTGGGCCGGTCCTACTCACTGACGATATGTCCGGTGGTTTGGAAGGCCAGCTCCACGATGGTCTCGTCGTGGTCGGAAGCGGCCTGGTGGAACACGGAGAAGATGTTCTTCCAGCCCGAGCGGATGTTGGCCGCCTGCGAGTTGACCATCTGAGCCACGCACCGGATCACCATGTCCCTGATGGTGGGGGACCTGGGGGGGCCGGGACAGGCGTTACAAGAGCGGATGGCGGGCGGCGGTCCAGGGGCGTCTGACGGGACTCACCGGTTCCTCTTCATGATGTGCTCAAACGGCCTCAGGAAGTCCTTCTGGAAGCGGAAGTTGGCCAGTTCTCCTTTCTCCAGGAACTTCATGGAGAGCTGCCGCAGGGAGTCCACGGCGAAGATGGCCACGTCCTCGTTGGGGTTACAGCCCACCTGGGGGTAGAGCCAGTGGGGGTTAGGAGCCTAGCACCGCCCAGCATACCCAGAATGCACTTGCTCAACATGCGCAGGACTGAACTTCCTGGTCCTTAGAGGAGGAAACCAGGAGATACTAAACCTGAAGACCACTGCAGAGTCACTCCCTACAGACCAGACATGACCACCCTGTTGCAGTGGTCTCACACACCTTGTCTTAGTGGTCTCACACACCTTGTTGAAGTGGTCTCACACACCTTGTTGAAGTGGTCTCCGATGACCTGCCAGATGCGCGACCACTGCAGCCGGATGCGGTTCATGTTGTAGTAGGAGATCTCCACAATCTTCTGCAGGCTGAACATCCTGGGCTGGTGGGCGGAGGCCAGCTCGTCCATGGAGACGGCGCACAGCCACCGCACGAAGTCCACTGGAGAACACAGGACAGCAGGTGTCAGAGGCTCCGCCCCCAACCAGCACACAGCAGGTGGTTAGAGCCCCCCCCAGCAGAAGAACCCCACCTGACGACCACACACTCACCGATCGCGTTCCCGTCCAGCCGGGTGGAGCCCGTGAAGATCCTGCAAACACAGACTGTGATTGGTCCACAGTGGGACTGTGATTGGTCCACAGCGGGACTCAGGGTGGGGGTGTCTCACCTGTCCACAGCCACCACTACGCTCTGGGAGCTGGTCTCCCCCACCGACTCCTGGAGGTGGGCCATCTGCCTCCGGTCCTGACTGCCCACCAAGGTCCCTGCAACACCAACACTCAGCTCAGGCACGCTGCGGGCAGCTTCTGGGGTCCGTCAGCAGAGGAACGGCTCTCACCCAGCCCCAGGGGCATGAACTCCTCCGTGCCTGAAGGCAGACCCCTGATGGGGGCGTCCCGCTCCCGGACCACGCCCGAGATGTAGCGCGTCTTCACCCCCGTCCCGATGAGCTGAGCCAGCTCCAGCTGACTGATGCAGCGCAGAATCTACCGGAAAATAGAGTCAGCAGGTTCTACTGTAGGATCAGAGGTTCTACTGTAGGATCAGAGGTTCTACTGTAGGATCAGAGGTTCTACTGTAGGATCAGAGGTTCTACTGTAGGATCTGAGGTTCTACTGTAGGATCAGAGGTTCTACTGTAGGATCTGAGGTTCTACTGTATTATTATCAGAGGTTCTACTGTATTATTATCAGAGGTTCTACTGTAGGATCAGAGGTTCTACTGTAGGATCTGAGGTTCTACTGTATTATTATCAGAGGTTCTACTGTAGGATCAGAGGTTCTACTGTAGGATCTGAGGTTCTACTGTATTATTATCAGAGGTTCTACTGTAGGATCAGAGGTTCTACTGTAGGATCTGAGGTTCTACTGTAGGATCTGAGGTTCTACTGTATTATTATCAGAGGTTCTACTGTAGGATCAGAGGTTCTATTGTAGGATCAGAGGTTCTACTTTAGGATCTGAGGTTCTACTGTAGGATCTGAGGTTCTACTGTAGGATCTGAGGTTCTACTGTAGGATCAGAGGTTCTACTGTATTATTATTAGAGGTTCTACTGTAGGATCAGAGGTTCTACTGTAGGATCAGAGGTTCTACTGTAGGATCTGAGGTTCTACTGTAGGATCTGAGGTTCTACTGTAGGATCAGAGGTTCTACTGTATTATTATTAGAGGTTCTACTGTAGGATCAGAGGTTCTACTGTAGGATCAGAGGTTCTACTGTAGGATCAGAGGTTCTACTTTATTATTATCAGAGGTTCTACTGTAGGATCTGAGGTTCTACTGTAGGATCAGAGGTTCTACTGTAGGATCTGAGGTTCTACTGTATTATTATCAGAGGTTCTACTGTAGGATCTGAGGTTCTACTGTATTATTATCAGAGGTTCTACTGTAGGATCAGAGGTTCTACTGTAGGATCTGAGGTTCTACTGTAGGATCAGAGGTTCTACCGTAGGATCAGAGGTTCTACTGTATTATTATCAGAGGTTCTACTGTAGGATCAGAGGTTCTACTGTAGGATCTGAGGTTCTATTGTAGGATCAGAGGTTCTACTGTAGGATCTGAGGTTCTACTGTATGATCAGAGGTTCTACTGTATGATCAGAGGTTCTACTGTAGGATCAGAGGTTCTACTTTAGGATCTGAGGTTCTACTGTAGGATCTGAGGTTCTACTGTATTATTATCAGAGGTTCTACTGTAGGATCTGAGGTTCTACTGTATTATTATCAGAGGTTCTACTGTAGGATCTGAGGTTCTACTGTAGGATCTGAGGTTCTACTGTAGGATCAGAGGTTCTACCGTAGGATCAGAGGTTCTACTGTAGGATCAGAGGTTCTACTGTAGGATCTGAGGTTCTACTGTAGGATCAGAGGTTCTACTGTAGGATCTGAGGTTCTACTGTATGATCAGAGGTTCTACTGTATGATCAGAGGTTCTACTGTATGATCAGAGGTTCTATTGTAGGATCAGAGGTTCTACTTTAGGATCTGAGGTTCTACTGTAGGATCTGAGGTTCTACTGTAGGATCTGAGGTTCTACTGTAGGATCAGAGGTTCTACTGTATTATTATTAGAGGTTCTACTGTAGGATCAGAGGTTCTACTGTAGGATCAGAGGTTCTACTGTAGGATCTGAGGTTCTACTGTAGGATCTGAGGTTCTACTGTAGGATCAGAGGTTCTACTGTATTATTATTAGAGGTTCTACTGTAGGATCAGAGGTTCTACTGTAGGATCAGAGGTTCTACTGTAGGATCAGAGGTTCTACTTTATTATTATCAGAGGTTCTACTGTAGGATCTGAGGTTCTACTGTAGGATCAGAGGTTCTACTGTAGGATCTGAGGTTCTACTGTATTATTAGCAGAGGTTCTACTGTAGGATCTGAGGTTCTACTGTATTATTAGCAGAGGTTCTACTGTAGGATCTGAGGTTCTACTGTAGGATCAGAGGTTCTACTGTAGAATCAGAGGTTCTACTGTATTATTATCAGAGGTTCTACTGTAGGATCAGAGGTTCTACTGTAGGATCTGAGGTTGTACTGTAGGATCAGAGGTTCTACTGTAGGATCTGAGGTTCTACTGTATGATCAGAGGTTCTACTGTATGATCAGAGGTTCTACTGTAGGATCAGAGGTTCTACTGTATGATCAGAGGTTCTACTGTAGGATCTGAGGTTCTACTGTATGATCAGAGGTTCTACTGTAGGATGAGAGGTTCTACTGTATTATTATCAGAGGTTCTACTGTAGGATGAGAGGTTCTACTGTATTATTATCAGAGGTTCTACTGTAGGATCAGAGGTTCTACTGTAGGATCTGAGGTTCTACTGTATTATTATCAGAGGTTCTACTGTAGGATCTGAGGTTCTACTGTATTATTATCAGAGGTTCTACTGTAGGATCTGAGGTTCTACTGTAGGATCTGAGGTTCTACTGTATTATTATCAGAGGTTCTACTGTAGGATCAGAGGTTCTACTGTAGGATCAGAGGTTCTACTGTACTCTACTTTCCGGGGGGGCCTCACCTCGTGCCAGGAGTTGCCCAGGTAGTTGCCATCGGTGTGGGCCACGGTGATCAGCGTCTTGATGGTGTCGATGTTCTTCTGCTTCATTTCGGTGATGCTGGAACTCGCCGTCAGCAGCGTAAAGCGGGCCAAAGCCTGCACGTAGGCATCACGCTCCAGCTGCAACATGGTTAGCACACGGTTAGCACGCCCCCCAGGGGTCAGAACCCACAACCCGCTGAAGGACAGCCACCTGCATGCTGAAGATGCAGGCGATCCTGATGGCGCAGCGGATCCCCTCTAGGCACAGCGACGCCACGTCGGGGTCGTCACAGTCCTGTAGCCCCACGCTGAACGCCGCCAGCAGGGGGGTCCACGCCAGCTACACACACACACACACACACACACACACACACACACACACACACACACACACACACACATTAGCTGCACATCTCAAACATGTCCACTCCTGCCCCTCTGATTGGCTCAGGCTGCACCTTGAACATGGGCCTGACGTGTTCCAGGTGGGTGGCGCTGAAGAACGGCGCCTGGGCGTGACTCACGGCCTCCATCAGGGCTTTGGCAGTCTTCGCCATCTGCTCCATCTCCATGTTGTAGAGCAGACGCCGCTGCTTCTCACTGGCCACACCTGCAGGACAGAGGAGCAGAGGATGATGGGCCTGGAGGACACTAGGGGTGGTGGGGGGGTTCTGGGGGGAGACTCACTCTGTTTGGCCGATTTGGGGGTGATGGAGAACTCTTTGCTCTCCTTCATGGCGATCTTCTTGCCGGCGATCTCGTCGTAGATGGCGGACAGGTATTCCTCAGGCAGGTCCTTGCTGTCGTTGATGCCGCGGTTCATCTTGATGTACTGATCCTTGGTCATCTTGTTCTTCACCTGAGGAGCAGAACCAGCCTGACTGAGCCTCCAACCAATCACCTCTGCTGCTCCGGCGGGCCACAGCTGTGTTAAATGAGTGGATTCTCTCCTCTACATCTGTCTATGAGTCACTCTCGACGCTTTTAGAGATGCTTGCCTCGGTCACATGACTACCTTCTTAAAGGGGCTGCTCCGGCCGCTGACACAGAACACATTACCGCTAAACTGAAACCGAAGCTAGCAGAACCAACAAGAAACAAACGTTGGTGCGACGTTACGAAGATGCTGCTAATAAAGTTGATACAAACTGGGTTCACCTTTATTATTATAGTTAGAATAAAACAGTTTTTCCGCTGGTCGTGTGGTTTTATTCTGTTGGATTTGTCCTCCACACCTTAAAGGACGGTCTGACGTTAACCTGGGCCATCCTGGACCCGTACGTCTGAGCTGGTGGGTCTGTTGTTCAGGTTTCTAGTGGATCACGTGTTCAGACAAGTCTCTACTGAGACAAACTGAAGCCAACACGACTTGGCCTGAACAAGTCCAGCACTGACAGACTGGGCTGTAGGCTGATGTCAGTAGGCTGGTGTCAGTAGGCTGGTGTCAATAGGCTGGTGTCAATAGGCTGGTGTCTGTAGGTCTGTGTCAGTAGGCTGGTGTCAGTAGACTGATGTCAGTAGACTGGTGTCAGTAGACTGGTGTCAATAGGCTGGTGTCAGTAGACTGGTGTCAATAGGCTGATGTCTGTAGGTCTGTGTCAGTAGGCTGGTGTCAGTAGGCTGGTGTCAATAGGCTGGTGTCAATAGGCTGGTGTCTGTAGGTCTGTGTCAGTAGGCTGGTGTCAGTAGACTGATGTCAGTAGGCTGGTGTCAGTAGACTGGTGTCAATAGGCTGATGTCTGTAGGTCTGTGTCAGTAGGCTGGTGTCAGTAGACTGATGTCAGTAGGCTGGTGTCAGTAGACTGGTGTCAGTAGACTGGTGTCAATAGGCTGATGTCTGTAGGTCTGTGTCAGTAGGCTGGTGTCAGTAGACTGATGTCAGTAGGCTGGTGTCAGTAGACTGGTGTCAGTAGACTGGTGTCAGTAGACTGATGTCAGTAGACTGGTGTCAGTAGGCTGGTGTCAATAGGCTGGTGTCAATAGGCTGGTGTCAGTAGACTGGTGTCAATAGGCTGATGTCGGTAGGTCTGTGTCAGTAGGCTGGTGTCAGTAGGCTGGTGTCAGTAGGCTGGTGTCAGTAGGCTGGTGTCAGTAGACTGGTGTCAATAGGCTGATGTCGGTAGGTCTGTGTCAGTAGGCTGGTGTCAGTAGACTGATGTCAGTAGGCTGGTGTCAGTAGACTGGTGTCAGTAGACTGATGTCAGTAGACTGGTGTCAGTAGACTGATGTCAGTAGACTGGTGTCAGTAGACTCATGTTGGTAGGCCTGTGTCAGTGGCGGTGAGACGACCTACCTGTGGACTGTGCAGGTCTGTGGTGAGCATGATGATGGAGTAGGCTAACACGTAGGCCGTGTCGGCACTGGCGAACAGGGTCTGTCTGTAACAGAGGACCAGAGCGTCAGCAGCCCGCCGGTCGAGGTAGCCCCACCCACCACTACCCCTGCCCATTCCTCACCCCTGGTTGCACTCCAGGTAGCGGGCGGCGAACTTCTCCATGAGCCGGTCGATCTTCTGGGCCTCCCCCGGCAGCCGGAAGCCCTCCAGGAAGGCGCGCAGCGCCGACACGAAGTCCCGCCCACAGAAGTCCAGCTGGTCCACGTAGGCGTACATCACCTCCCTGTTCAGCTTCACGTTCTCTCCCAGGTACTCCCCCACCTGGGTCTGTGGACGCAGGCCGTTAGTAGGGGGCCGCGGCGCCCAGCCGGACGCCAGAGCCCCCCCTCACCGTGTCCAGACGGTCCTCCTGGTGCAGGAACTGGGCGATGTCCTCGGTTGAAGCTCCCAGCATTCCCTGCTCCTGCAGGTACTGGATGCCCCGTTTGGGCTTCTTGTTGAAGCTGTTGGGGATAAAAGCAGTGGAGCCCATGAAGGGGAGTGCTCACCCCCCCCCCCCCCCAGAGGAACCAGACGTGTTGCTGGGGCTCACAGGTGGATGCCGTGCTCGATGATGTCCTTCTGCTGCTTGATGACCTCGTACTGCTCCGGGTGGTCGGCTTGGGAGGGGGGGATGCCGGCGGAGACAGTGGAGTCCAGCGAGCTGATGCTGTCCCGACGACCCCCCAGCTGTTCCGGGAACCTCAGCTCCCCCCCGTCGCTGTCGGACGGCTGCTCCTGGCCTGTGAACGCACCCCACACTGTAATGTGTGGACGCCCACCACCCCACAGTCACCCCCCCATGTGGACCCACCAACACTCACCCAGGCTGGCCTGCAGGTTGGGGTTGACGTACAGGTCCCGGCTCCACTCCACCATACACTTGAGGATGGACACCAGACACTCCAGGCCCTTCTTACGCAGACTCAGCTCCTGTGGACGTAGAGGGAGGGGGGGGGGGTTAATGGACCCACAGACGTGAGCCTTCGACACGCGGGCGGGTGGGCGTACCTGCAGGGGGGTCATCCCCAGCTCCTGCCCGCTGCGGCCCTGGGCGATCTTGGAAAGGTCGTTGACGAGGCGCTCGAAGATGTTGGCGGCGTTCAGGTCACAGTCGTAGTTGACGTAGATGTCGACCACACACTGGGCGTCTGGGGGGGGGGGGGGGGGGGGCACAGGGTCAGCGGTTAACCTCCAGAGTAAAAGTCACATCTACCTCACCGTTTCAGGTTGTCGCTCTGATCAAACCCCCAACACCAACCATGTTGGTCAGTCAGGTGTGAACAGACAGCATCACAGCAGCAGCGAGCTCTTCTTCATCAGGTGGCAGCTGATGGTTGTTACTATGGTTACTACATTAACTATAGTTACTATATAGTTATGATCCGTCAGTCTGACCTTCAGTTTGACCCTTCCTGACCTGAGACCCGTATTCCAGAGTTCATTTTACCTCAAGAAAGTAGTGCATCCCTGGGATGCGCTTAAAAAAAAATTTGTGCATCCCAAAAGTAATAACAGAAGGTAGAAGCCGTACGCAAGGATTGAGTTCAGCCAATAGAACAATATAAAGGCTAAACAAACTCTTCATTTGAATGATTTTATTAATAACAAAGTCATAACTGTTTAGGTAAAAATTAAAATTACACATTATTTTTAGCAAAATGTTACAACCTGGTGGCCATTCTTCAAAAAACTGTTTTAGAAATAAAGAAAGATGTAATACAGTTTTTAACTTTTGATTTTCACTCAGTAGTTTTCTTTGCCTTTAATTCATATATTCTCCTGTGGACACCGCACCAAGCTGACAGAACCTTCTCCATACAGATTTTTTGTAAGCTCCACCGTCAATATTTTGTCTTGGATGCTGATATTAAGTCATGCCTCACCCATGGGAAAAATTGTGTCCGATGCGGTGCAAATGTTTGGATTTTTACTGGTTTTCTCTTGGTTTCTTCTGCGTCTTTATCCGTGCTGTCCACAGTAATATCTGTCTCTTTTTCTTCATTAACTTTTGATTGTTTTTTTATTCAAGAAAGCACTCATTGTCACTTGGTTTTTCTCCAACTTTTGCATCTTTTTCGGAGGCGTGGTGAAAATGTGAGACTAACTCCTCTCTCACTGCAGCGTGTAAAACGATCAGGCGTTTGGCCGATTTTAATCAGACTGAATCACGCTGGTGCGTCTCGTGATGAGAAATTTGTGCGAGATCAAAACATAATAGAGATTTCCGGCTTTGAAATTTAAGTGGAGAAATGGATAAATTGTGAATACTTTTGTTGCATGGAAGTGCATTTTTTCCCAGTATTATATTGCATAAAAAAAGTGACATTGATTTATTTTAACTTAAGTTTTTAAAGCTCATGTCCAATCATCAGACGCACGCTGTCTGATGATTGGACATCTCTGTCAAAAAATGTACATTAAAGATGCAAGCCCACCCAGCACCATTGTTGGGTGGGGTCTGAGCCAGAGGTACCTGCACAGATGCGGGTCAGGGTCTGGATCACCATCCACTTGTGCTCAAAGGAGCTGGTGGTCGTCTCCAGGATGGTCAGAAAGATCTCCCTGAAGAACACCTGAGGAGACAAGAAGATGCGGTCAGTGACCTTTAACCTCCTCAAGCATCAACGTTCAGGTCAGGTTCTGGTCACCAGTACCTCGATCTGCATCTTCAGGTGGACCTTGAAGTGGGACAACAAGGTGAGGAAGATGGCGAGCGAGAGCTCGAAGACCTCTGGGACAGAGGAGACGCCGTTCTTGGACAGCGCCACACACAGGTACTGCTTGATGGCGTTGACGAACATCTCGTGGGTCCGGAACACGGGCCCGGCGCCCTGCAGCACCGACAGCAGCAGCTGCAGCGACACGATTTTGGACCGCAGCTCGTGGGACCTGCAGGGGAGAGACGACAGGAAGTAGGTCTGGAGCGGGCAGGAAGTAGGTCTGGAGAGGGCAGGAAGTAGGTCTGGAGCGGGCAGGAAGTAGGTCTGGAGCGGGCAGGAAGTAGGTCTGGAGCGGGCAGGAAGTAGGTCTGGAGAGGGCAGGAAGTAGGTCTGGAGCGGGCAGGAAGTAGGTCTGGAGCGGGCAGGAAGTAGGTCTGGAGCGGGCAGGAAGTAGGTCTAGAGTGGGCAGGAAAGTCTGGAGCGGGCAGGAAGTAGGTCTAGAGCAGGCAGGAAGTATGGCAGGAAGTACGTCTGGAGTGGGCAGGAAGTAGGTCTGGAGCAGCAGGAAGTAGGTCTAGAGTGGGCAGGAAAGTCTGGAGCGGGCAGGAAGTAGGTCTAGAGCGGGCAGGAAGGTCTGGAGCAGGCCGGAAGTAGGTCTGGAGCAGCAGGAAGTAGGTCTGGAACGGTCAGGAAGCAGGTCTAGAGCTGGCAGGAAGTATGGCAGGAAGTACGTCTGGAGTGGGCAGGAAGTAGGTCTGGGGCAGGCAGGAAGTAGGTCTGGAGCAGGCAGGAAGTATGCCAGGTAGGCTGGACCAGACACCAATGGGACTCACTTTGGGTCTGGGGGGCCGTCAGCCAGGGGCTTCATGGAGAGCTTACACAGGGAGCGGAACACCAGGAAGGCGTCTTTCTGCAGGATGTGGGAGAAGCGCGCCGCGCTGTGGGGTCCCTGCAGGGTCTCGGCGTCCTAACAGCAACCAATTACAGACAAGCACTCAGCATCAGAACCAGGAAGGAGACAGCGCTGCTTCCTGTTGGGACGAGGAGCAGTCAGAACCTCACCAGAATGTCTGTGGAGGACACCGAGGTGCGGTCCTCCATGATGCCGTTCATCTGTTGGCCCTCCACCTGGACGCTGGTGGGGGGGCCCTCAGGGGGGGCAGGCTGCTCGTCCTGACCCTGTCCACCGTGGATTGGCAGAGAATCGTCCTCCTCTTCCTCGGGGGGCTCTGCTGGCTCTGGATGGCGGTCCGGCGGGACTTCTTCCTGATCCTGCGCTGGGGGGGGCGTCTCTGACGCTTCATCTTCACAAACTGAAAGCAGAGTCCTGAGATTAGCAGACAGACGCCGACTGAAAGACTCACGGGGAGCTGGAGCGGTTGCAGGGGGGCGTGGGGGGGGACACGTGCCTCTGGATGGCGTCACTGGCTCCGCCTCTCCATCACACGGCGCCTCCTCTGGCTCTCCGTTCACCGACGGCGTCTCTGCTGCTCGGTCCTGGTGCTCGTCCGGGCGTGGAGGGGGAGCGGCGTTGGCGCTGAGGTCTGGAGAACTGGCTGCTGGGGATGGGGAGCTCTGGGGCTCCGGGGTGGGGGTCCTGTCGGACCGGGGTGAGCCAGACCGTCGCTGACCGGGTATGGGAGACGGGTTCTGCTGGGGCAGCCGGAGGCGCTCCTTCTCCTGCTCCTGAGCCTCCAGAGCCTGAGGAGCACAGATGGATGAGGGGACAGACTGGGGGGGGGAGTCTGCAGGTAGAAAGGGGGGGCACCCAGAACCTACCGCCTGGTTCTCCATGCGGGTGAAGATGACGTTGAGCATCTGGGTGAGCGTGGCCTTGGCCGTGGTCTGGTTGATCAGGTTGCGGCTGGCCAGGTAGATGTTGTAGCAGGTCCGGACGGTCAGCAGCACTGTCCCCTCGTGGATCTCGATGTGGGGGGAGGTCACAGTGGTCAGCAGGGCCTGGGTGGGGGAGTTAGCAGAGGGACAGGGGTCAGGTGGACACAAGTCTGCAGGGAGTCTGGGGTCGTTAGGATCAGTCATCCACGCTGACTAGCAGTGGTGACCCCACTGGTCCAGTTGGACTCAGTGATACGACCAATCAGGTCATTGATTGGTTGTGGCTCCGCCCAGACAGTGGGTGTACCTTGATGATCTGCAGCTGCACCCCCTCATCGGTCTGCGGGCCCTGGAAGCAGTTACAGATGGTCTCCACCAGCCGGTCGATCAGCCTCTTACCCGGGGTCCTGCTGTCTGGAGCGTTGCCCGTGATGTGGCCATAGGCGATCAGCTTCTACCGGGGGACACGGGCACAGGTCAGAGGTCAGAGGTCAGCGTGTCACATAACGCGCAGGAAAAGTCTCTGTACGGACAAGCTAATGCGCTATATGTAACAGTGTCTTCGTGGACAAGCTAACACGCTACATGTACAGTGCCTTGCGAAAGTATTGGCCCCCCAACAAACAGCATCATGAAAACCAAAAAACACACCAGGCAGGTCCGGGATGAAGTTGTGGAAAAGTTCTAAGCAGGAATGGGATACAAAAAGATTTCACAATATTTAAATGTCTCCCAGAGCACTGTGAGGGCAATAATATCAAAATGGAGAGAGCATAAAACCACTGCAAACCTATCAAGACCTGACCGTCCCTCTGAACTTTCAGCCCAAACGAGGAGGAATCTAAGCAGAGAAGCAACCAAGAGGCCCATGATCACGCTGGATGACCTGCAGACATACACAGCTGAGGTGGGACAATCTGTCCATAAGACAACTATTAGTCGTACTCTGCATAAATCTGGCCTTTATGGAAGAGTAGGAGGAGAAAGCCATTTAGAAAACCATAAAAAGGCCCATTTGGAGTTTGCAAGAAGCCACATGGAGACACAGATGTCATGTGGAACAAGGTGCTCTGGTCAGATGAGACCAAAATTGAACTTTTTAGGCTGAATGCAAAATGTTACGTTTGGAGGTCCACCTTCCAAAAGGACAATAATCCTAAATATAAATTCCAATCTACAATGAAATGGTTTAAAACTAACCACATAAAAGTGTTAGAATAGCCAAGCAAAAGTCCAGACCTCAATCCAATAGAGCATCTGTGGAAAGATCTGAAAATTGATGCACAAACGATCTCCATCAAACCTTAAGGAACTTGAGCTGTATGGTACAGAATGGGCAGATATTTTTGTCTCAAGATGCGCAAAACTTATAGAAACATACCCAAAAAGACTTGCGGCTGTGATCGCAGCAGAAGAGGTTGTACAAAGTATTAACTCAAAGGGGGCCAATACTTTTGCACGTCCTACTTTTCAGTTTTTTATATGTAAACACAACATAAAATGTTGAATAAATTCGGTTTCACTTCACGATTGTGTCTCACATGTTGTTGATTCTTGAAAAATATTTTCAGTTTTTTATTTATAAGTTTGAAGCCTGAAATGTAGCAAAATGTCAGAAAGTTTTTGGGGGGCCAATACTTTCGCAAGGCACTGTAACAGTCTCTGTGTGGACAAGATAACACGCTACATGTGACAGTCTCCATGTGGAAAAGCTAACACGCTACATGTAACAGTCTCCACGTGGACAAGCTAACACGCTACATGTAACAGTCTCCACATGGACAAGCTAACACGCTACATGTAACAGTCTCCATGAGGACAAGCTAACAAGCTACATGTAACAGTCTCCATGTGGACAAGCTAACACGCTACATGTAACAGTCTCCATGAGGACAAGCTAACAAGCTACATGTAACAGTCTCTATGTGGACAAGCTAACATGCTACATGTAACAGTCTCTATGTGGACAAGCTAACACGCTACATGTAACAGTCTCCGTGTGGACAAGCTAACACGCTACATGTGACAGTTTCCACAGGTAGACACGCTACATGTAACAGTCTCTGTGTGGACAAGCTAACACGCTACATGTAACAGTCTCTCGTGGACAAGCTAACACGCTACATGTGACAGTCTTCATGTGGACAAGCTAACATGCTACACGTAACAGTCTTTATGTGGACAAGCTAACGTGCTACATGTAACAGTCTCTGTGTGGACAAGCTAACGTTCTACATGTAACAATCTCCACATGGACAAGCTAACACGCTACATGCAACATGATCACATTGTTTTCCTGTGCGTTTGTTTGTGTGTGTGTGTGTGCGTGTTGACTTTCTTTTGTGTGTGTGACAAACAGTCAGGTGTTTGTGGAAGTTAGCACGTGGCTTCTGTAAATGATGAAAAACCAGAACGACAGCCTCGTCGGGTCCCGGCCTCCATCCCTGTTGGACAACATTCTTCTAATACATGAGGTGACTGATAGTCGGGTCACATGATCCACTGATCTCATGGTGCTCAAATGGAACGCTCCCCAACCCCCTCAGCGTATCAGGCATGAATGATAAAACATAATTAGCACATAGCTTCATGAGTCACGGTCAGATACTTCCTGTGAGGTCACGCTGGACCACACGGATCGCCTCACGTCAGGCTCAAGCTGTGCTACATTTTGTGGGACGGCGTGATCAGAAGAATGGAAACGTATGAATCGGAACAAACATCCAGGGAGTCCAGAAACCCGCCCCCTGTCCTACAACATCGGTATGATCACCATGAGCAATCTGGAACATTCCACAACTCAACAAGTCACATGGCTTCCAACGGCTGGAGCAAACTGACCCCATGTGCTTAAGCACAAACCAGGAAGACGATGAAGAAAACTCATTGTGTAGTACCGACTGGGACCAAAGGCCACCCCCCCCCCCAGCTGGTTAAACAGACGGTTTTGTGTCACAAGTTAAAGTTGGCGTTAGGTGAAGGTGTCAGGGAAATGTTCAGTGTTTGGTTCCATCTGCAGCTGCGTATGTGGAATGTAGTCCGACAATGGAAGACTACAACACGATAAACAGGTGAGGCAGGAAGTCCGCCCACTCACAGCCCCAGCAGGTAACCCAGCCATGTCAGGGAGGGTGGAGACAGCAGAGTGTGACTGTAGTTGTGTGGACAAACTGGTGTGTGTCGGTTAACACTAACCTGCAGGCAGTCCAGTGAGGTGCTGACAATCCGGGGGGACTTGGACTGGCAAGCCAACTCGAAGGGCAACACATACTCGTCTGCCTCGATGTAGTTGGCTCTGGGGGGGACCACCGTGCCATCCCTGCAGCGGGGGCAAGAGGGGCAACAGCACTGTGTACAATGACAGCGGTCCACCATAGAGCAACACTAAAGAGAACATGTGACATCCGTCCAGCGAGGCAAACAGGATCCAACCGAAACACTCCAGCTCAAAGAGGGCAAAGACATCAAAGTCTCTGAGCTGGGGTAATCTCTACTACAGGTCAGGGGTAAACTCCACTACAGGTTAGGGGTAAACTCCACGACAGGTTAGGGGTAAACTCCACTACAGGTTAGGGGTAAACTCTACTACAGGTTAGGGGTAAACTCCACTACAGGTTAGAGGTAAACTCTACTACAGGTCGGGGTAAATTCTACTACAGGTTAGGGGTAAACTCCACTACAGGTTAGGGGTAAATTCTACTACAGGTTAGGGGTAAACTCCACTACAGGTTAGGGGTAAACTCCACTACAGGTTAGGGGTAAACTCCACTACAGGTTAGAGATAAACTCTACTACAGGTTAGGGGTAAATTCTACTACAGGTTAGAGGTAAACTCTACTACAGGTTAGGGGTAAACTCTACTACAGGTTAGGGGTAAACTCTACTACAGATTAGGGGTAAACTCTACTACAGGTTAGGGTTACCTGACAACAGGTAGAGCACTGATTCATTCATTCATGGGAGATTTTTACATGTTTACACTTACTTTTGCTTTTCAAGCTCTGCTTTGATTTCATCTGTGGACAGAAACACATGAGACCACAGGTTAGTGATGACATCAGTCTGAGGGGCGGGGTCACGTGAGACCACAGGTTAGTGATGACATCAGTCTGAGGGGAGGGGCTTAAATTTGTGTCCAGCAGCTGGACGTGCAAACTTGAAGCCACGCCCTGTCAGACTGACACCTGATTGGATGCGGCGGTGTGACCTGACCAGAGTTGTTGTCGTCAAGGCAACACAAGCTGACCTCGGGTTTTGGAGGAAAGTATTTTTTTACACAGGTGATCGGTTCTGATTACTTGTTCACCTGATCAATCAAATGATCATTTAAAGGTGGACTTTGTGTTTCTCCTACAGGAAACTTAATTGTTCAGTGAACAAACCTGATGAGGGATTAATACTGTTTGGGGGGTGGGGGGGGGATAATCAGGACAGATACACAGGTCCATCGGGCCGGGGGTGTCGGGTTCGGCTGTCTGTCATGAATAATTCCACCCAGACCTGTTCTGTGACGTCAGGACTCTAATTTCCATCCCTTTAATTTAATTAAACAGTTAATTAAATTGTTTAATTGATAACCATCCCCCCACCCCCTTATCCCCCCACCCCAACTCAACCTACGTGTCTTTCCGATGTAACAACCGGGCCTCGAACACAAACACCGGCCGGTTCGGGCTCATGTTATCCGGCTTGTGCCGGACGGACGTCGGAGGATCCTGAAGAAAAAACTGCCCCCCCCCCCCCCTCTGGCGCCGCCCCCCCCCTGCCCCCCCCCTCTGGCGCCGCCCCCCCCTGCCGGGCCGACAGGGATACGTTCAACACAGCGATTGGTCTGCCTCGTTAGCCACGCTAGCTAGTGACAGCTAGCCTAGAAACAGCTAGCTAATGACAATTAGCCGGTGACAGCTAGCTGGTTTAGCTGACAACCACGTGACTGAGGACATCAAACACGTCACAATTCATTATAAAGTATCAATGAGGCTCGCGGTCACGCGCCAACTCCACCTGTCACGTCACCGCACAGGTGGAGGCCATTCAAACGTCATGCTAGCCGCCGGGCTAGCCGCTAGGCTAACTCAGCGGCTAGCTGCCCCCTCTGACTAACCACACACCCCCCACCGTGTTCGCGGGGCGCCCCGCACGTTCCCCCCACCCCCACCCCGCGGCCGGAGCCTCTTACCCAGCGCCACCTGGCAGGCTTTGCGCAGCTGGCTGTGCTGACTCCGCTTCACCTCCTTGTCCGACAGGATCTTCTCCAGCGCCCGGGACAGGAACATGCTCTTGGTTCTGCTCTGGGCCGACGACTGCTGCTGGTTCCCGGGCTGGGCTCGCTGAGGCTGCGGCATCTCCGACCTCCGACCTCCGCTCTCAGGCCGTCATCTTCGGCCGGGCGGCGCGACGAAGCAGGAGACGAGGGAGGAACGCTGGCGGTGACGGGACGGTGGAGGTGCTACCTCAGCTCAGCGCCGCCATGTTGGTTCCACGTCACGTCACGTGATCATCAGCTGGCTGAGATTCGACCACGCAACCTGAGCAGCGGTCTGGTCAGCCTGGGGGTCATTTGGTGGGGGGGAGGGAGCTGCACATCACCTGGAGCACAAGTTTTGACCCACGGAGTATGTCAGTGGCGGATTGACGTGTGATAAATCAAGCGCTCCCAGAGACACGAGAATTCCCACAAGCACCAGCAGAGGGCGCACGAACACCACCATGACAGAAGGTCCCCAAACAACTAGAACCAATGCGGTCAGACTGCAACATCCCGCGACACCACTGAATTAAAAATTTTTACCCTGACCTACTTGCATAGGTCCAAGATCAAAGCTAGTGCTCTGAACTACTTTTATAGATCAAAGCACTAGCTTTGATCTATGGTCATACACTGGTCTTCCCCCTCGTCTTTCTATCTTATCCGGTTTCTGAGTGTACAAAAGTTGAAATTTGACCTTGATCTTGTTTTCTCTTGGTCAAGTTCATCTCATTTTCTTCCCCTTTGCTGCCCGGGTAATGTGCTTTTTGTTTCATCTTTATCTGCAACGGTTGTGAAGGTATTTGGTGGACTAACGGACGGAAGGACAAACGAACAAACACTGACAATTACAATACATCACCGCTTTGAAGCCGGATGTAATAAAGAATCTGAGATCTGATCAGGAAATGAAAGAAGCCACCACACTGAGCCCGAGTTCAACTTGTAATCATGGAAATAAAAAACTAGGTCAAACGTGGTATTTTATGTAATGAAAAAATGTAAAATGAGTTTTAAATGACGCCCCAGAAGAAAACACGACTGATGGAGGGGTGGAACCAAACCCTGGATCTGAGCTCACTTTGCTCGTGAGGAGGGATAAATAACTAGCTTAAAGATGACTGGAGATCAGATTCCACAAGTAGCACTATTAAAGATAGACCAGCATCTCGGATCACTACATATTAGTTTATTTCATCAGCTCCTCCAAATAGCAATTACAGGTGTACATCAGATCATTCAAACATCTCTGGCTGAATCTTCACACATTTTCATAATGTGATAAAAAAACATGTACATTATATATGTAGAGAGAGAGAGAGCATCTTTATGAAAATACTGACAATCTTCATTACAAATCTATACCGTAGGATTTATCTGGCAAAAAAAAAAAAAAAATCATCATCAATCACTTGAACAAAAAGTTGGACACAAAGCAAAGCTTTGAAGTCGTGCTAATAAAACGTTTGTACCGCAAAATAAAATAATTCACAGTATGGAAAAAGAGGAACTTCAGTTCACACGTAGCTTTAGCCAGAAGAGTGGAATCACCCACTAACACGCCTGACGTCACAACATCTATGAGATTCATCATGATAACAATCAACACATAAAACACAGTTATAAAAATAAAGTCATGACGTGTGTATGAAGAAAGATGAGATGCTGATGCGTGATTAGAGAATAAATAATGCAGCTGCAGGAAATCATCTAGCATTGATTTATAGGAGTCCAATCATCACCCTTCATGACGGGTTAGTGTGGGAATGAAAGAACCAGCAGCAGCAGACGTACCGGACAGAATGTGGAGGAAGTGAGCGCAGAGCCCTGAACCTACGACCTCCTGCAGGGTGGGATGGAATCCAGCACCCCTGTACCGCTGGGACACGTTTTATAGAAATAAATTAGAAACCACCCCATTAATGTTCCTGTGTTGGACAGAAATGGATCAATTCTTCATGCAGTCACTTCCTGTGTCATTAGCCAATCATATTTATTGAATATCAGCCCAGGATTGCTTTCCCAACCTGTAGTGATGTCAAGGAAGCGACAAACGTAAAACAGCAGGCTAACAGTTAAGCCCCGACTCCCATCATGCATCTGTGGTAACAGGAGGAACATTCTTGTCTGCAGCGGCTCCAGCCACAGGTTTCACAGGGTGTTGAAATGCAACGTCCAGCTAGCGCTAGGCTGTTAGCGCTACAGCACAGCTAGCGTTGTGCTAGCAGCCCGCTGGTTTACACTCATTACGAGAACTTAGAAGTTAACTATTCCCAGTTCTGTACTGAACTTTATCAATGAATGTATTTTAATAATATTTATTTGAAGCTGAGAAACAATTAAATTTTAATTTTTAATATAGTCTCGTCTTCAGCTGCTTCTTCCTCATTGTGGGTCACGGCGGTTGCTACGAACTAATAATAAGATATATGTTTCATTCTAATTTATTGTACAGTAACATGATATTATGTGTTGTTAACGGTTTGCTAGTGATTTCATGATTCCAGTATTTGTGATGTAAAGTCTAGTAAAATGACACTCGATTTTTATTTTTCCGTGGATTTTTCTGGAAAACCGATGGATCATAAAGAACGACGTGACTCCAGACGATGTGAGCCAAGGTGAACCTGTAGTAACACACCAAAGATGGAAATGTTCCTACAGCCACTGGTGAGATAAATCATTTAACAAAGACGAGATGAAACACAGAAGAATTCGGATGGTTCTTCTGGAGGAGATTCATCCAAACCCTTCGTCTCTCGTGAACAACGTCACGACTGTTAGAAGCGTCTGGCGTGTTTCAGAAACGGTTTCAGTGAAAACTACAGTATTACACTCACACGTTGAGTGTGACGCACCAAATGGTATGACAGTCACATGATGTGGTCACCTGGAGAGGGTGGGCGGCGGCCACAAAGGCGGTGTGACGGGTGACAAGGCAAAAAACACCCTCAGATTGTGAACCAGTGCTGGAATGAAGTCGTTCGGTGTGATCAGCGGCTCACGTCTGCCCCCCGGTGGAGACGGAGAGAACAACAGGTTAGTGGTGAAACGCCCCTGCTGCACCTTTAGTACCAACACAACCAGAGGAGGCGTGGCCCCACACAGGGTTGTGGGCGTGTCAAAGGCTGTTTGACGCGTCAGCGTCATGATGGCATCCACACGCGTGTGTGTGTGTGTGCTCCTGTGGTACTGGCGCGTCAAGTGAGTGTGTATCCAGTGTACCCAGCCTACAGGGTGATGACAGTACCGTCCTCCTCCAGGTTCCGCCTGTCTCTCCCCCGGTCCGGGGACGGCGTCGTTTCCGTGGCATTGGTGTTGCTTAGCGACCCGCTGCTTCCTGGCATGGTCCCATTGGCGTTGATGGACAGGGGGGAGGGGGCGGCGGTGGTGCGGAGGTTCAGGTGCGGTTCGTACCGGGGGAGTGGGGGCATGCTGTAGTTGGAGGGGGCGCGTCTGATGGGTTCGGCCTCGCCTCCGGCCTCGATGACCAGGTCCTCGTCTTCCTCGTCACTCTCCAGCTCCCCGACAGGGAAGTTCTGGATGATGTGCGACGGCAGGGAGGCAGCGGCACCCTGCAGCGAGTAGCCATAGTAGCTGGCGCCGCTGTCTGACGAGTGTCCCGAGCTGCCGGACGTGGCTCCGCCCCCTACCCCACCGCGAACCACGTTGTTCCGCTGGTTGGCCGGCTTGACGGTGATGATGAGGTTGTGGCTGTTGGCGATCATCATGTCGGTCACCTGGTCCAGGGACTTCCCCGCCACCTCGATGCCGTTCACCTCCAGCACCTCGTCGTTGACGGCCAGCAGGCCAGTGCTCTCCGCCAGCCCCCCTGGCACCATGCGGGAGATGAAGATACCCGGGACCTTCTCCAGGCCCTGGGGGGTGACCCTCACGCTGGAGCCGTCGCGGATGTAGAAGCCCAGAGGCTTCTCCTGGCCATGTTTGTAGAGGCGGACTCGCCGGTGGGTCTCTGGCAGGATGTCCACGTCGATGATGGACGACACCGGGCGGAAGTCCTTCGGCAGGCTGATGATCACCGGCGGCTTTTTCCTGCTGGCGTCTGGCCTCAGGAGAACCGCAGACAGAACCGTGTTCTTCTTCCTGGTCAGCGAGTTGGTACCGAACGTGTAGTCAGCTTCCTCTGCAGAAGCACAGATACAGGACGTACAGAAAAGGAAGTGAAGGAGAAACAAAAGGAGGAAACGGTAGAAAGAGAAGAACGAGAAGTCAATACAGGCTTGAGATTCTCCAGGAACAGAACATGAGCTCCAAACGCTTCAGGATGACACGTGTTAGATCATGCAGCTTCAAGCAGCAGCGCATTCTCAGCACATCTGGCCCCACACGCCAACAGAACACAGATAGACCCGAGACGCCAACAGAACACAGGTAGACCCAACACGCCAACAGAACACAGGTAGGCCAGAGTTGCCAACAGAACACAGGTAGACCCGAGACGCCAACAGAACACAGATAGACCCGAGACGCCAACAGAACACAGGTAGACCCAACACGCCAACAGAACACAGGCAGACCCAACACGCCAACAGAACACACGTAGACCCAATACGCCAACAAAACACACGTAGACCCAACACGCAAACAGAACACAGGTAGGCCCTACACTGTTTCACAGGTGGGGAACACTGATGGAAGACAGGATATCCAAAGGCTTGGACATCCCGCCCCCAATTCAGCGACACCTCACTATGGACATTATACTCAAACTGGCCTATCTGTCACTTTCTCTCTCTCTGTCTCTGTTACTTGACCTATCTCTGTCCCCAGTGTATTTCTTTTCTCAACCAACAGGTCAAGGCGGAAGACCGCCCTCCAGAGCCTGGGTCCTGCCCAGAGTTTCTTCCTCAATGAGGGAGTTCTTCTCCTCCACCGTTGCTTATGCTTGCTCTGGAGGGCATTGTTGGCTTTCTATCTGTTAAGTGCTTTTGAAATGCGATTAAGTGCTATATAAATAAAAGTTGATTGATACACACCAACAGAACAAAGGTAGACCCGACATGCCAACAGAACATGGGTAGACCCGACACGCCAAAAGAACACAGGTAGACCCGACACGCCAACAGAACACAGGTAGACCCGAGACGCCAACAGAACACAGGTAGACCCTACACACCAGCAGAACACAGGTAGGTCCTACACGCCAACAGAACACAGGTAGGCCCTGACACGCCAACAGAACACAGGTAGGCCCTGACACGCCAACAGAACACAGGTAGGCCCCACACGCCAACAGAACACTGTGGACACATTCCAGCGGGGTGAGTCACCAGGATTCCACACACACCCGCCCTGGGTGAAGTCCATTAAGTACACAGGAAGCGGACTCTAACCAGCGTGAGTGACGTCCACATGGGTGTGGGTCGGCCCGGTAACGGGAAGTACGTGGACCTTGGTTCTCTAATGGTTAACTACAGCTAAATATTAACACTCTGTCTGTTTCTACCAGATCCGTCCTGCTGCTGCTGCTCAGAGCCTTTGATTCTCACTGTCAAGGTTCTGTTTTAAGATGAAGGCTTCTATAAATAGGGTTCTGGTCGGTTCTATAAATAGGGTTCTAATTGATTCCATAAATAGGGTTCTGGTCGGTTCTATAAATAGGGTTCTGGTTGGTTCTATAAATAGGGTTCTAGTCGGACTATACAAAGAATGTCTCCCTGTCAGTGGAACCAGGAGTCCATTCAGGTAGCTGGAGAAGATTCTCAGGTTCAGGTGTGTCCCCCCCATTCCCCTCCCTACCCCCCCACTCCCCTCCCCAGCCCTAAACCCACAACAAAGGACCAACTGTCTGGAGAACAAGAGGCAGGCTCGCGTTCCAGTTCCCATGAGGCTCTGCTGCGGTTCAGCTGGCTTGGATCTGATAGGCCAGGGTCACATGGAACATCATCATCATCATCATCATCATCTGAGCTGTTAGCAGGCCTGAGGGTGGAGGAAGAGGAGCCCACCGGCCCTCAGGGCCCCTCAGGAGCCAGCATGTGCAAACAGACACACGTGTGCGAGCAGGCGTTACGTGAGACACGGATGTGGCTTCATGTTTACCTCCAGTCGTCACGCCTGAGCGCTGAGGCCGGAAACACGGCGGCGCTAATGAGCGCCGCCCCAGAGGCCTGAGGGGATGAACAAAACAAACACACACTGCTCCTCCTGTGTCAGCAGACCCACCCGTGTGTGTGCACACGGGCTCCAACCGCAGGGACGCGACCACACAACCTCTTGCATCACAGAACAGTGAAGGATGCACTGCAAGAGAAAACAGGAACCCTCTCCCTTCTGGGTCACGGGTCAGCTGGAGCCCATCCCAGCTGGCTGCAGGTGAAAGGCAGGGTACACCCTAGCTGGGACACCAGGGCCACACATCCTCACATCATGAAGGTTGTGGGTTCGAGTCCTGTCTGTGACAGTTCTGTCCGGGTTCAATCAGCAGCTGAGGTGGACTAATCACTCTTAAGTATCCATTGGTATGTTTGTTTGTCTACCTGTGGCCCTGGCATGAAGTGGCGTCTCATCCAGAGTGTACCCTGTCTCACTAGTTTGGACAAACGGCTGATTACACTGGTCTCGCCTCGCAGGAGATGAATGGAAACAATCGTGAGGGTTGTGGGCCCAACTCAGCTAGAGTCCAGCTGTTAGTGACAGAGAACTGGAACAGGAGAACCAGGTTGGTATCAGGTCACGCAGGTAACCGGACAGGAAACAGTGAACCGGGTTTGTACCGGGTCACACGGGTTACAGGAAACCAGACAGACTCAGAAAGGGAAAGCTGCTCTCTGGTGTTTGCCCCCCCCCCCCCCCCACCTTTGCCATGTGTAAATCATGCATGACTCAGGTGTGGTGACTCAGGTGTGCTGGTATTAAATTACTCCCGTTCAGTAGAGGAACACACACGTCACCAACAGGAAGTGCAGAGGCAGGTTGTTATTGGTCAAATCCCTCACTGGGGCTCGTTCAGCTGATTTGCTAACACTAGACGTCAACAGGCTAACGCTATTAACCGACCCCATGCTAACATCTAAATGTCTGAGTTTAGCATTGGCTCGTTTCGTACTGGAGAGCCTGAAACAAACCTGAGACGGGTGGCATTATGGGTAATGTAGGAGCTTTTTAGAGTGGTCAGGATGTCCCAGCATCCACTGCTTTGATTTGGACCTTATTGTTTGAGTCTCTGGTGAGTCATGAAGCACAGGTCTGAATTGAATGGTGCAGCAGTGTCACACCACGTCACAGGGCCTGCTCTGGGGGCCCCGGCTCTGTGGGGGCCCCTTATTCCAGCTATGCCATGGAGGCTTTTCCCACTGTGAATAGAGTCAGTGAGGAGCACAGGAAGTGAAGCAGCGGAGGAGAAAATCCAACCAACACACACTGGGACCCCAAGCAGCCAGGCAGCGAGGCCAGTCACTGGTGTGTGTGGCCCACGTTAACCCCTGACCCTAATCCACCTGCTCCATCACCCTGACCCTGACCCACCTGCTCCATCACCCTGACCTGACCCTGACTAGAGGTTGTGGTCCTCAGAGACGACCCGTCCCCTGGTTCCACACCACTACCACCAGAACCAGGACCAGGACGACACCTTCCTGCTTTCCCTGTAACCTGATGATCCCTGACAACAATGACGCCAGCAGCCGCTGCTTCCTGCTACTCCTACTGGGCGCTGAGTCAGGAAACCTGATCCCCAGACGGTGATCCAACAACATCAGCAAGGAGCAGAGAGAGGGAGGGCTGAGTACGACCACAACCAACAAACAACACAACCAACAACCAACACAACCAACAGCAAACACAATCAGTAACAATCAACACAACCAACAACCAACACTACCAACAACCAACACAATCTACAACCAACACAACCTACAATCAACACCCAACATAACCAACAGTGAACACAACCAACACCACCAACAACAACCAACACAACAAACAGCCAACACAACCAACACCACCAACACAATCTACAGCCAACACAACCTACAACCAACACAACCTACAACCAACACCCAACACAACCAACAGTGAGCACAACCAACACCACCGACAACAACCAACACAACCTACAACCAGCACAACCAACTAACACAACCAACACAACCTACAACCAACACAACCTACAACAACCAACAACTAACATAACCAACAACCAACACAGCAACCCCTGCAGCTGCTCCTAGAACACTGGCAGGACTAGAACCACTAGTCACAGCACACTATGGCCCTATGGACATGGAGAACCGTGTGGTCAAGCTCTCATTTGTTTAGAAATGCTGACCGTGACATCACACATCAGCAACCAATCAGAAATCATCAACGATTTGAGCAAATAAGATAAGATACTGTCGAAGAAGAAACGCAGCTGAAGGTTGTTCTGGAAACAGTCCGTTTGTTCACAGCAGCGGTGCCAGAGCGTTCCTGACACGGAACGGAGTGTGTGTGTGTGTGTGTGTGTGTGTGTGTGTGTGTGTGTGTGTGTGTGTGTGTGTTTGTAAATTTGTGATAATGAGAAAAACCAGGTTCTGAGTAAAACAAGAGGCATCAAATGAGCAGAGAGAGACAGAGAGGGAGACAGAGAGAGAGACAGAGAGAGAGACAGAGAGAGAGACAGAGAGAGAGACAGAGAGAGAGACAGAGAGAGAGACAGAGAGAGAGAGATAAAAGCCTTCAGAGCGGTGGTTCCTGGAGGGTTACTATTCCTGGTGTGTTGAACATACTTTCTTAGCACAACCCAGATAAAAACGCCTTAATGCTACTGATAAAGAGATGGGGGGAGGGAGTGGAGGAAAGGGGGGTAAAGGGAAGGGGGGGTGGAGGTGAGAGAGCTGAAAGGACAGGGCGGCAGGACAACAATGGACCAATCGCTGAGAGGCGTTCAGGGAACTGTCTGTAAGCTGGAGCAACACAACCCCACATGACTCCAATGCCCATAATTCACTCTGCCGTGATGTCATGAATTATCTATGACACCAATCAGTCCTGCTTTGTTACCGTGGCGACACAAACACCCATCACTGGACACTGGAACAGAATGAATTCCATTCATCTGCTCGTTCTCCCTCCTCCCTTCTTCCAGCATTGACGTAGGCAGAGAGGACTCAGACTAATGTGGCCCCGGTAGGGGGGCAGGCCGGTGGGGGGGCCGGCCGGTGGGGGCCTGGAGCCTGCAGACTGGACTGGAAGTGGAGGACTCACTGGGGCTCAGACTGGGCCTGAGGCGGGGCTCCAGCTTTGGGCGGGGCCCAGTGGAGGACAGTGAAGCAGGGTTCAGTCCTGGTTAGTGGACTGGGGGTCAGTCTGGGGTGAAGATGCTCGATCTGGTTGGATAAACGAAGCCCGGGGTGGAAACATCCCCTTAGCCATGTGAGCGAAAGCTGATTGGACCCTTGTGAAACCAATGAAAGGTGTGATGGTATTACTGATTTGAGGTGTTGGGGGGTCTGAACTACCAGCAGACCCTGTCAGTTGTGTGCCGATGTGGACGAACTGAGGCAGGATCCTGCAGTAGCCTCGTTATCCAATGGAACAAAACTTATAAACCGCATAACACAACCCATCAGTGTGTGTGTGTGGGTGTGTGTGTGAGTGTGTGTGAGTGTGTGTGACTGTTGCTTTCAGACTGACGTGAGATTGTTGGTTTGCACAGCTCTAAAAGCTTCACGGCTCAATGTGAATGAAGAACCGATACAGAGCAAATAAAGTAGAACTGATAGCATTCAGCGGCATGTCGGAGCCTGTTGCAGCTAGCCAGGGTAAACACGCTAAAGAACGCCACTGATCAGCAAATTAGTTATCCTGTTCACATCAGAACTGGTGTCAGACCGGTTCTGGAGGACGGGACCATGTAGACGTGTGTCGGCTTGAAGCAGGAACACAGAGACACCAGTAATAGTTCTCACGTACCCCCTCAGCTGGGTGGGCACCGACCCCAACCTCTGGAGACGTCTGTTTGTTTGTTTGTTTGTTTGTTTGTACCTTCAACATGCAGTAAACAAACACATGAAGGATTATTGGGAAAATTATTTTACAAGTGCATTTATTTCATAAAATTGTTTCTATAGTCTAAACTAGTTTGGTGGTCCACATCACAAAGGTTATGGAGCTGTACATGGCCTATGGGCTGTAGACGCTCATGCATGCTATAATGAATGATGGTTCAATGCTATAATGATTTGATAATGGTTCATGCTATAATGAATGAAGGTAGTCTCCAGTGCGCCGTCATACGCCACTGTGTGTTGGGGTGGTGGGGCCAGGAAAAGAGATATGGACCGTCTTAACAGGACTCGTCCGCAGAGCGGGCTTAGTGGTCGGTCTGAGCCTGGACTCTGTGGAGACAGTTCTGGAGAGCAGGACCATGTCTAGAGTTAAGGCCATCATGAACAACACCAGCCACCCCCTGCACACCACCTTCTCCCAGCAGAGAAGCACCTTCAGTGGCAGACTGCTGTCACACAGCGCCTCCACAGAGAGGCTGAGGTCCTCCTTCGTACAGACTGTAGTCAGACCGTCTGTAGTCTGTCTGACTACGGTCAGTCTGACGTACACTTGGTTGGAGGCCTTCCAGAGTGGACGTCAGGCTGGTTTGCGTTGTTGGGTGTGGTGTAACGTAGTGACCTCACTGCGTTATCAGACTGTTGGTGTGTTAACAAGAGGCAGTTGGTCAGTTGTTACTGACAGTCTGTTCCTACACCGTCAGCTGATTGAAACCACAGACGTTCAGGTAAAGACCACTGTCTTCAGAGCGTCTGGAACATTCTCAGCGTTTGGCGACGGTGGGCGTGGCCTCCACCAGTCCTGCTCCACACAATCCAGCCTTTATGACCAGTCTGTTAGTCCAGGTGAAGCGATCACATGACCACCTGACGCTGCATGTGCACACTTGTCAGGTACGAGGGTCAAAGTCCAGCGGGGTCACGTGATCTGGTTCTATCATGTTCCTCCCATCGGTTCCCCTCCGCCGCTGCTCCCTGCTCAGGTTTCTGAGCCAGTTCTGTGGAGCCCCCCCACTTCCTCTACCCATTCATTTATCCTGATCGACCCCCCCCACTCCACTCCGTGTCAGCCTCCCTCCCTCTGGGTTCTGGTGCCAGGCGGCGCCGCTCTCCGTCTAAACGCTCTTCTGCTCCTTCCTGTGGATGGAGAAGGTTCTGGGGTCCAGGCCCGGTCGACGGCCCCGTCTAACCAGAGGTGAGGCACATTCCACCCAGAATGCCTCCTGCCCCCCACCCATCATCCATCTCTCTCTACATTTCATTCTCTTCCTGCCACCCCCCCACCCCCAGCCTGGGCCTCAATCTGCATTCCTGCTGCACTAATACGATCCTCTCTCTCATGCATTCCTATCACACTGCTCCTCTCTGCCCCCCCCCCCCCCCCCCAGTGCCGTTTACTCCTCATCCCTCCACTCAGATCAGGTTCCTCCTCTTCGTGTCCCACCACCACTGCTGGGTTCTTCATCACGCCCCACATTCGAGGGACTAATGTTCTGTGGGGACCTGGAGCTCCAGAGGGAGCCTCCATCTGGTCCTGTGGGGGTCCTGGGGGGTGGGCGTTATCTGCGTGTACAGGTTCAGTCCCTTCATCCAGCAGGATGACTCATGCACCAGCTACTAGTCTCACACACACACACACACACACACACACACACACACACACACACACACACACACATTCCTGTTGCGCTCCAGAACACTCCCTCTACCTGAAGAGTCAGATCCATCAGGAGAACAAACCCTAACACAGCCTGAGAGAGAAGCTCTCCCAGACCTCCATCGGACCCCCGGCGTGGGAACAGAACCGTCACAGGGCAGCAATTCAATGAAAAATAAAGAAACAAGATAAAATTATAACGTCAGACACACACGTGTATCTGTGACTCCATCAGCTGGACAAACACGCCTGTTTCTCTTCCGATCGATTGATTATCCATTGAAAACATGTTAATATCTGCTAAAGGTCCTCACTATGACCACCTGCTCCAGGTCAACCAATCACAACTCAACCAGAGCTCTCTGTGTCCGCATCATGGAATCAGAAGAGAACTAAATGAGAAATATTGATAGAAACTAGTAAACAAGAGTAACCACAGGTCAGTGGTTGGTTCTTCTAGTGAAATCACTCACTGGACCAGACTACCATCTGGTTAGTAGGCGGTTAGCATCTGGTTAGCAGCCAGTTAGCAGCCGGTTAGTAGCCGGTTAGCATCCGGTTTGCAGCCGGTTAGTAACCGGTTAGCATCCGGTTTGCAGCCGGTTAGTAGCCGGTTAGCAGCCAGTTAGCAGCCAGTTAGTCTGTCATCATAAACCTTAACCAGCTGACATTTAAAACCAGCAGCTGATTTCATCCATTTGTTGCCATGCCAACCAGCAGGAAGCAGCAGGCCATCACGCCGCTAACAGCTGCTGAAACCACAGAAGAAGAACAGACCACATCAGTTTGTTTTCTGGCAGCACTCCTCCCAGCATGCTTTGCAGCCCCCATGAGCCTTTAAGATACTCCAGCGCTTTTAATCCACCAATGCACTGGCCTCTTCACTGCTGCCATGGCAACCAGTAAACAGTGAAGCCCTCAGCCGTCATCACCATATTGTTCACAGATGAGCTGGTGAGTGTGTGTGTGTGTGTGTGTGTGTGTGTGTGTGTGTGTGTGTGTGTGTGTGTGTGGTAACCACTGCTGTTCACTGGTGTTAAGTCTGTGATAAAGCAGTTTGAAACACACACACACACCGTTGTTCACTAATGCCTGCTGACTGGTTCAGAAACAACAACATGGTCTTTATTCAGAAACCACAACAACGCAGCAACATCAGTCAGACCACATGGACACCAATGGGTGAACCCCCACACACACACACACACACACACACACACACACACACACACACACACACACACACACACACACACACACACACAAATCACACGTCCAAACATAAAAACCAGTAACATTAAAACCAAGAAGAGCAGAAACAAACTGAAGGTTTTATGATCAACACAACATGAACAAACGTCACGTCGACCGACCCCCCCACCCCGATAACCCACCCACTGGCGGGCCACTGCGGGTACAGGATCTGGGGGTAGGGGTTTGAAGGTAGGGGTCTGGAGGTCTGGGGGTGTTGTCATGTGTTCCAGGGGGGCGTGTCTGGGCCTGGAACTCAAACAGTCCCGTGCTGTGCTGCACAGTGAACCCACTAATCCTCCTGACAAAGTGGCTTAGCGTGTAGCGTGTTCAGGGTCATATGGCACAGCCAGACAGATTAAACACAGCACAGCGCACACGTCCCCCCGCGAGCAGACGTCCCAGCATGCAACAGGTGTTGAATATTACAGAACTGACGGCGAGTCAGGAGGTCTTGAGCTAACTAGCGTGGTTTTGTTCTGAAGCTAACTCTAGCTTTAGAACACGCACCACGCATGACAACCAACGGCAACATGGGTTCAAGTCTGGACCGCTGTTACCGCCCTGCACACAGCGCCTCCTACCTTTCCTCTGCAGGAAGAGCCGCAGCAGAGGGCTGGCGGTGGTGATGGCTCGCTGGTAGTTGTCGTCGTTGTTGATGGGCAGCAGGTCGCCGTGCACGTCGGCGTAGCCCACCAGCAGCTCCACGTTGGGAATGCGATGCACGTGCTGCAGGAGGCCGTAGAACTCATCGAAGCGGCCGGGCTTCGAGCGATCCAGCGAGAACCGACGGAACTCAGCACCGAACTGGGATGGAGCAGAAGAGCAGGGACACGTTAGAACCCATGACGTATGAAGAGACGTGTGCTAAGAGAACGGAACGGTCACGAACCGCAGGGATGTGGATCACAAGTAACAGTCTCCACACAGACAAGCTAACATGCTACATGTAACAGTCTATGTGGACTAGCTACAGTACAAGTAACAGTCTCTATGTGGACTGGCTAATACGCTACATGGAAAATTCTCCATGTGGACAAGCTAACACGCTACATGTAACAATCTCCACATGGACAAGCTAACACGCTACATGTAACAGTCTCTACATGGACAAGCCAACACGCTACATGTAACAGTCTGTCTGAATGAATCTGTCTGGCTGATGTTGGACCATCTCAGCAGACAATCTGTCCCACCAAACACAATGCTGTTCATGACGTTCATTATAAACATCAATGACTGTGTAGGCTTAATGTAGGCTTAATGTAGGCTCAATGTAGGCTTAATGTAGGCTCAATGTAGGCTTAATGTAGGCAACCGTTGAGTTGCCAGAGCATAAAATCCCACTGGTGATGAGCAGAAGTTATGGTTACTGTTGCCCAGTGCTGGCAAAAGATGATCCACACCCCACCGACCCACCAACCAGGACCCCGATCACCTGGTGACCCACACCCCACCGACCCACCAACCAGGACCCCGATCACCTGGTGACCCACACCCCACCGACCCACCAACCAGGACCCCGATCACCTGGTGACCCACACCCCACCGACCCACCAACCAGGACCCCGATCACCTGGTGACCCACACCCCGCCGACCCACCAACCAGGACCACGATCACCTGGTGACCCACACCCCACCGACCCACCAACCAGGACCCCGATCACCTCGTGACCCACACCCCGCCGACCCACCAACCAGGACCACGATCACCTGGTGACCCACACCCCGCCGACCCACCAACCAGGACCACGATCACCTGGTGACCCACACCCCGCCGACCCACCAACCAGGACCACGATCACCTGGTGACCCACACCCCGCCGACCCACCAACCAGGACCACGATCACCTGGTGACCCACACCCCGCCGACCCACCAACCAGGACCCCGATCACCTGGTGACCCACACCCCACCGACCCACCAACCAGGACCCCGATCACCTGGTGACCCACACCCCACCGACCCACCAACCAGGACCCCGATCACCTGGTGACCCACACCCCACCGACCCACCAACCAGGACCCCGATCACCTGGTGACCCACACCCCACCGACCCACTAACCAGGACCACGATCACCTGGTGACCCACACCCCACCAACACACCAACCAGGACCCCGATCACCTGGTGACCCACACCCCACCGACCCACCAACCAGGATCCCTATCACCTGGTGACCCACACCCTACCGACCCACCAAACAGAAACCTGATCACCTCGTGACCCACATCCCATTCCTGTGGACCGGTACCCAGTAGGGTGTAGGACACCCAGCTGTAGGCAGGTCGCGTGACACCTGCAGGACCGGAAGCTCTGAAAGGGTCCCACTGGGGGACGTGACTCACACACACCCGCCTCGTAACTACCTAAACTACCTAAACTAGCACTGCGGTCCTAGTGAAACCGGGAACGAGATTCGAACCTTGAGTCAACATTGGTGTCAGACCGGAGGACCAGAGGACCGGGGGACCAGTGGACCGGGGCAAGGGACCGGCAGACGGTGACCTCCATGTTGAAGGACCCGGCTCTAAACTTCTGACGGTACTCGTCACCGGTAAACCGGGTAAACGGAACTTTTCCCGGTCAGCGGAACCAACGCGGGTTAACTTGAGTTTGTCGGTGTGGATTGTGTGACGTCATAGTTTACACGGAGCCACTTAGCAGGCTGGATTAGCCCCGGTACCGACAGGAAGCCCGTTAACGGAACGTCACCTTGCTCTTCACCTCCACGGCGCTGAGGGACCGGCTGCTCGGTGCTCGGTGGTTCCTGTTCATGGTTCTCTTGCGGCGGAGCGCCGCCGGGGGCTCGCGCCGCACCGGATCACGCAGGTGGCGTCCGGTTCGTCTTCCGGTAACACCGACTGTCCCGCCGCCTCACGTCGTCCAGCGGTTCGCGTTGTCTCCACAAGAACGCGACGGCGGCGCCGACGAACCGAGCTCACCCGGAAAACTTCGGTCCTCTCATGACGCGCGAGCCCGACGGAGCACCGACTGACCGGGACGCGGGGGCTCGAGCTCTCTACCGCCCTCTGCCTGTCTGTCTCCCTCCCTGCCTGTCTCTCTCACTCTGTGGACACACAGGCTGGCGAGACTTCAAAATAAAAGACAGGTTTTGTTTCAAAATAAAAGTCCTCTACTCTGTCCCAACCCCGCCCCACACAGCTCATTAGTATTACACATTAAATCACATTATCATTAAATATTCTGAAAACATGAATAATTAATTTGAGATAGATCGTAGCCATTAAAACCACATTAGTGATTGTTGTTAAATGAGAACTGTTTGGTAGATAAATGTGAAAACTTCACGTCTTATTATTTCTGTTATAAGAATGTTGGTGTTAGGACTAATGCCGAGTAAAACAATAAAATAAATAAATAAATAAATAAAACCAAAATAAGAATGTTTAAAATCATATCATGTGAGATGTCAATCAATCAATCAATCAATCAACTTTTATTTGTATGGCGCTTAATCACATGATATGATTTATATAATGTTTATATCGTTTACAGCCAGTATTTCAAATTCATTCCTACTATATCAAATAGTAGGAATGAACTCGCAGGCAATGCGTTCCAGGAACCACACACCAATGACGAATTCCGTGACAGAGCGATAAACTGTTTATTTTATTATTTACGTGAATTTAAAAGTTTATGAACCCTTCCCATACTGATTTTAAACCACCCACTATCTGCATTACCTTTTCCTACACTCTGATAGACTGCTTAAAGCACTTTTTTGTCTCACAGAACGGAGCACACTTCTGGATGGCGTCAGCCAATAGAATTGCACGTACAGTATCACATGTCTGCCTACCAAGAATCCGCGATGAGATGAAGTCGCGAGGTATGATGCGCGGATGCGCGAGGGCGCACTATACAAACATTGTTCACATGTTCCATAGTAAAGTTGTCAAAGGAGAGATAGTTTTTTATTGCACAGCGACATCTTCTGGCCAAAAGTCATACAAGCTGCTGCTGTTTGCATTGTGTGACAGTTCCAGACAAATTGATGTCTAATAAAACAATGACAGGTCATTAGTTAATGTTCCATCTCCTTCCAGCAACATTTTATCTGACGCTATAAATTAATTCTAGTCACACCACCCGGAGCAGGTGTGATCACATCCTGTGTTTGGTTGTACCTGAGGAAACATTCACCCCCACAGCTCTCCCTGGCGGCAGACGGTCCCCCTAGTGGAGGTCTAACCAATCACGTCATCGCTTGGGAGAGGACTGACCAATGGGAGCAACGCTGCTCCACCATCTCAGTCTAGCAGAGGACGGCTCAGCCTCCTCGTCTTCCTCCATCCTCCTCCTTCCACGTGTAGGCCTTCAGCCTGCTGGGTCTCTATGAGTCCATGATGACGTTCACCTGGAGTCAGAGGATGATTGCTGATGGTTGGGTTTAAGAAGAACAGATGGTACTTCCTGCAGAGCTTCTGAACGTTTCAGACTTGGGATGTTGTGAACCAGATGTTTGAGGTTCTGTGGCACAAACATCCACCACAAAACAGAACATGGAGACATCAACCACACGTTTCACCAGCCTCACATTGACCTGTGAAGAACTGGGGTAGAACCGGAGATATCACACTGCTAGCTTACCCAGTATGGATGGAGAGATGGAATCATCATGGACTCATCCATAATAATGTTTTTCTGCTGAAATCTAACTGCATGTATTTGGAGAACATACAGACGGACCAATCAGATCCAGATTGTGTAGTCCCAGAGCAGATCTGACAGATGACAGACTGTTATGTAGATCTGGGTCCAGCCCATCCAGAGCTTTGTGAAGGAGGTCTTGGATTCAGTTCTAGACGTAACAAAACTTCTCCTGAATAACTGAGTCTGTTCTGAACAAGCTGAAGATCACATGTCTTCTCATCTGGGCGTGTTCCGTTAGGGTCTCCACAGCATGTCATCCTTCTCCATGTCAGCCTATCTCCTTCATCCTCCTCTCTAATGGATAGAGTGTCTTCCCCACTCTATCCATCCACCTTCTTCCTCTTGTCCTCTTTCCTGGTAGTCCACACCATCAGTCTGCTCTCTTAGACTTTTTCTCCAGAACATCTCAACTTGGCTGTTCCTCTGATGGATCCAACCTGGTCACTCCTAGAGAACCTCAACATCTTCATTTCCTCCACCTCCATTTCCTTTCTTCTGTTCAACACCGCTGTCTCTAATCTGTCCATTACAGCTGTCCTCACCACTGTCTCTAATCTGAACAAACACATATCCAGCAGGAAGTCGTTCAGACGACCCCGCCTCCTCCCTCCTGGGAGAGGTTCCACAAAGACACCAGCTCACCACGGGTCCACGCGGGGGGTCCTGGCCCACACCAAGATCAGAACATGCAACGAGGAACCACAAAGGGGCGTGGCTTCCATTCTGTCTCGTGTCACTTCCTGTCCTCCTTGTCCTTCAGCCGTCTGTTTCCTCTCCACTCGTCTCTCCGTCTGTCCAGACATGTTAGTGCTTCGTCCAGACTGCAGGAGGCGCTGGTGGGGGCATTGGTCTGCAACCCCCCCCCCCCCTCACTCACCCTGTCTGAGCCCCACCACCACCACCACCACTATCCCCCCTACTCCACCACCACCGCCCACCACTGCAGAAGAGGCATCTTGTCTCCCCTAGTCTGCATGGCTCTCTAGAACCTTCCCCCTCTTGCTCCTCTTCCTCCCCCTCCTCTTCTACCTACCCCTCTTCTTCCCCCCCATCCTCCCCCTCTGCCTTCTCCTCCACACCCTCCTCTTATTGTCCTGGTTTCTGTGGCACCCTGATCGTGATGACCTCTAGCGACATGTAATATTCGGAGAACACACACACACACACACACACACACACACACACACACACACACACACACACACACACACACACACACACACACACACACACATCAACAGTGTAATTACACGTGGAAAAAAACATCTCCCACTGGTTCCTGCTGGTTTCCTTTAGGGGGCGCCACGAGCCTCTTGGTGCGTTCCATTCTGCTCGTGCCCACCTTGACGTGTCCCTGCCCCTCACCTGTAGCCCCTCCCTCACCTGATCACCACTCAGGTGATTCTGGGGGGGAGGGTTAGCTGAGGCAAGCGCTCAGCTGACCTGTGACCAGTTCAACCAATCAGACTCCCTCCTGGGGAGGAGGAGGAGTCTGATATTCCTCTCTTTGTGTTGAACAGCCCACACACACACACACACACACACACATACACACACGACCAATCTCTTTCCTCCAGCTACAGGGGGCGCCAACCTCCGCACTGCCTTCACCTCCCCTCCCCCAACTCCTCTTCATCTTTCTACCCCCTCCCTCCACCCTGCTGCCCCCTCCCTCCACCCTGTCTGCCTCCACCAGTTCCTCCCCTCCTTTCTCCAACTTCCTTCTCCGCCTTTTTCTCTCCCCCAGCTCCTTTCCCCACCCCTTCTCTTCGCCTGCCCCCCCGCCTTCTACACACAGCACTGCAGATGGGGCCTCCGCCTCCCCCACAGTCTGCCAGGCCTCTCTCTCTCCTTCAGCCTCCCCCTCTCCATCACCCCCCCCCCCTTACAGCAGCATAGCAACACTGGCTCCAGCCTTGGAGAGTCTTGCCCCCCCCTCCCCCCTCCCTCTTTCACTGGGGTAATTTCCCTCCATTTTAGATTCCTCATTCCAGGGCGGTTAGGGATGGATGACCGTGAGCAGAACGACACACAGGAAGTCCACACACCTGGATGGAGTAGGAGGTGACCCACCAGATCTGATGATGGACCCTTCCTCCTGGGGGACCCCACCATTCACAGGTAGGTGGTGTCGCCCCATCAGAACCAGACATGATACCACACACACATCAGGTTCTGCTTGTTGTGAACCTTGATGGAGACTGCAGCGGTTCAGCGTCTGGAGATAGTGAATCTGGAGGCTTTGATGAACCATCAGCATCCAGAACAGCAGTGGAACATTTCTATCAATGTATTGAACATTTATTGATCTAAAACCCTCATCCACCACAGACACGACACCCAGATCTAAATTGGTGGGCAACTTAATTTTGGTTGCCAAGCAATGGAGGATGTTCCAGGAACTATTTCTGGCTCCTCAGACATCTCAGTTGTCGAGGTGTTCATCCTTCATGAGGATGGAAGATGAGATCTGTTCCTCAAATAACAGAGATGTGATAAAACACATCTGAAACTGGTAGAACGTGATGGAGAAGTTCAATACGTTTTGTTAGAAAGGGAAAACTTTATAATCCAGATTCATGGCAAACAATTAAAAAAAAAAAAAAAAGTCATAATTGTGCCAACAACTCAATAGAAAAAGTATATTGGAACATTTCATGTCTGACTGAATCACTATGTAGGCTGGAGTCAGAGCATCAAGAGCCCCCCCCCCCCCCCAAACACAAGTGTCCAGGAAATGGACTACAAGTGTGACCTTCCTGGTGTCGAATCACTCCTGACCCAGAGCCAGCATCATAGGAGTCTTACCTTCTGGACCGTCGCTCTGAGCTCCAAAGTCCTCTTTTCAGATGGAGGTAAAGTTTGCATCTCATTTGGAGACCCAGGTCCCAGAGTCTGGCGCTGGTTTGGGTCCACAGGGTTTGATCCAGGCCGAGTCAGTGCAGCCCCTACCAGGAGGTTTGGGTCTGCCCACGACGAGACCTCCTGGAACGGGTTTTCTGTTCCTGACTGACCAAGACGCCTCCTCGGCCTGAACCCTGTGCAGAACCTGTCAGACACCAGACCCACCTGGGCTTCCAGAACCTCAGCAGAACCACAGCCGGATCACCTCCAGGCTGCGCTGACTCATGTAAAGTGAGGTCTAGTCAAGGACTGAGTCCATGAACGGGCGTACGATTCAGAAGTGTGACTTTATTGTACTATAAATCAGTTTATCTCAGGATTTATTCTAGTATTTCTGGATACCCAAACTTTGATATGCTGTAGCTTGAAACCAGAAGAACTTGACCCATGCCCGTCCCCCAGGACATGATCATATCAGTAGTTTCAAACATTCTTGTTCTAAAGGTTTTCAGAACCTGGTCTGGTTTGGACTCACGGTGTATCGGCAGCAGTCTACCTGATCACAGATCAGTTTGAACTGATCGATAATCCCATCATTATTGCTTCAATATAAGACATGTCTCTGGGTGCAGTCAGGCACCTCAATTTACCCAAAAGTCATTGCACCTAAACGCAGTCACCCTGCGGTCGTTTGACCCTCACGTCTATCCGCCCCTAGAACCCCAGTCACTACAATGTTATTATTCATTTTCTGACGCTTCTTCTGCGTTTGCAGGTCAAGGGGGTTGCTGGATACTATCCCACTGAATTTATGGGGGATACTCTACACACGGTGCCAGCGTATCCACAGGTGTGAACAACCACACACACCAGTGGATAATTTGGAACCGAACGATTTACCTGAAGAGCACGGATCCACTCCAAAATAAATTTCGGTTTTCTTAATGGTTTAGATCAGAAACTGTTGACTGTCTTGAATATGAAGTATGAATTTTTCAGCTTACATCTGTCCGTGGCCTCGGCTTTTAGGACCGGATCAGTAAAACCTGCTCTCGATGGTTCTGGATTCCACTCCGACTGATGGAGTACAACACCTCAGACTGTTTCTAAAACAGACGACCTTCAGGTTGAAAGTGACTTTGACAGTTTCATGGAGAACATTTTGTTCCATTAACAATTTAGTGCTTCGGGTATTCTCTACTGGATGAGCTAACCGGAGCAAACGCCTTGTAGAAGGAGGTTTGATTAGTTCTACAGAAAGAAGTTCCGAGTCCGTTGACTCGCAGGTCGGTTGCAGATAAATACAGTGCGCCCTCATTCTTTGCGGTTGATGCGTTAAAGGAACCACATGCGATATAGCAACAATCTTATTATTTACGGAAATTTAAAAGTTTATTAACCCTCCCCATACTGATATTAAACCACCTGTGTTACCTTTTCCCACACTCTGATAGACTGTTCAAAGCAGTTTTGTGTCTCACTAGAGTCCAAGACTCAAGGAACAAAGCGCACTTCCGGATGCCGTCAGCCAGTAGAATGCGCGTATAGTATCACGTGACTGCCTACCAACAATTTGCGATGAGGTGAAGTTGCAAGCGCTGATGCGCGGGGGTGTACTGTAAAGGTTTCCAACAGTCAAAGTAAAACAAACACTCAAGAGTTAACCGTCGTTCTGCACAAAAGAAGCCAGTATGGCCGTTTGTTCTGTGAGAAGCACAACAACAACAACAGCACTTTATTCTTCATAAATGCTCAAGTGAAAATAGAACAAAAAACAGATACGCACAATTCATAGAACACATGAAGACAACTCTTAAAAATATGGTTTGAGCTTTTTAGATGTCGGGATGGAGCGTTACTGTCAGTCATGTTGGCCAAAGAAAGATCATGGAAAGCCAATCCAGAGGTGGGGGAAGAAAGGATGAACTGCTCCTTGATGCCGTCAGAAGGAAAACGTTTTGGTGCCGCGACTCGTTCAGAACCAAGGATGAGAATTAAAAAAATAAAATCTAATCAAGCAAATCAGTTCTGTTACTCATTCATATATAGATATATTATTCTGCAAAGAAACTAGGTTTTGTTAAAAAATAAACAAACATACAGGAAAATACCAGCCACCAAAGCGACACCTATTGTTAAGCATACCAATGGAAAACATGAGGCTACCTTACGCACAGGTAATAGCAAATATTTAAGGGGACATGTTCCCAAACATGTCTAAAAGACTGTACAACTGTACACCAGCCGTCTCAGTGGACTATGTGAAAAACGACGGGTCAGCAGAAAAGTCTCATCTCACAACGAATCAATGCTGAGCCACGCCTACAAGTTCAGCGGCAACAGCGACGTTAAGAACTCTAGTTCTCAGTAATAAAGTATACAGAAGGCAAACCTTCTATGTTTGGTGTAACTGACAGTCCCCCCCTCCCCGCTGGGGGAAGCTGTGTTCAAACGCACGAGTCTTTACATTGAGTCCGAGCTGCTCAGCGAGTCCTGCCTCAGATGGCTTATTGGAGTCGTGTCATCGCGTCTCCTTCAGACGTCCAGGTGGGTTCATACGCGGCAGATCTACTGGGGTTGGATGAATCTGAAGTGTGGGTGTACCTGTGGAGGGGTCACACCTGCTGTTTTCCCAGCTGGGCGGGGTCAACCCTGCCCCGGGCGGACGAAGGGACGAACTTGGGGATGATGATGGGGAGGGTGTCTCTTCCTTTGGAGGTGGTACTTCCTGAACCCGCCGTGGGCCCAAAACCGTTTTCTACGTGGTCTCCTTCATCCTCTTCCTCCTCATCATCATCGTCATCATCATCGTCGTCATCGTCATCATCATCGTCGTCATCGTCCTCATCGTCGTCGTCGTCATCATCGTCCGACATATCCAGGTCGGAAACGATTTGGGACGCTGCCCTCGTCTCCGTTCTGTCGCCGGCTCCCGTCGGTTGTCGTTCATCACGAGGAAGAACGCCTTCCTCCCGCTCCTCTTCATCGTTCTGCTGCTCTTCCTCACTGTCGGACTCAATGGCGATGGGCTCGGAGAGGTCCAGCGGCGTTCTCTGTGGTAAGGTGCTGCTGATTGTCATGGTTTGCTCTCTGCTGGGCGGGGGGGATGCCGGCCTGGCTTCAGCCTCGGCTGACATTTGCTTGGACGACGCTGCACCATTAGCGGCTACGCGCTCCTTATGCCTCTGGAGAGCCCGCTCCGACACCCCCATGCGAGCGCTGGATGTCCGCCTCTTGTTGCGTCTGCACTCGTACACCCCCCCCTGAGTGAACGCCAGCTCGTGACTCACTTTGCTGAGTTCGTGCATGCTGAACCCGAGCAACACGCTAGCGTTCTGGCTCTCACACGCCTGCACGCATTGCCTCCTCCTGTTGACAAAGTGACTGGAAATGTCGGACTTCCACAGCCAAAGACTGGCTGCCAGTTTCTCCACCTCCCGCTGGGTGGGGTACGGCGCCCGGTTGAAATACTGCGTGAGAAAACCCTTCCTGGATTCGTACGACTCGTTCTCGTACCCTTTGGGGTCCAGAGCCAGCACTACGGGCTCGTCGGGGTTTTCTACAAACGTAGAGGAGCTGCTGCAGTCTCTAGGGTGAGCCCGCTCCCCGGGGGGCCCTGGCCTCCTTCGCTTTGGCGCGCTGGCTTCAGAGCCATCGAAGGTGGCCCGTTTGAACGCGCCGGTCTGGGCCTGGCCGACTCGAGACGAGTGAGCCCGGCTATCCTGACCGTTCTGAGACTTCCCCACCCCTCGACAATGCACCAGGTGCAAGGTGATAGTGGAGGCAGTCATGTTGCTCGTGTACACCCCCAGACAGTGAATACACTTATAAGTGAGCTTCCTTTCCACGGGATGGACCGTCTGGATCACCTGGTGCCTCTCTCTCAGATGGTGGGCCAGGGAATCGGAGATTGGACCCTTGAGGATAGAGAAGCAAAGAGGACACAGTGTTTTGCCCACATCCCTCTTGTAGGGTACCGATGCCTGGGGGGCAGTCTTAGTTGGGGCCCCATCAGAGGCCCCTGAGGGTATTTTTGGTGGAAGCTGAGGCATTAGCCTCTTGCCTGATATTAGGGAGGCGGACAAAGCTGACGAGACCGAGGTGTTGTTGTTCTGAGCGTGAAACGCCACCGACTCCTCGGGGGCGTCTCTCATGTTGTACGTGGTGACTATCAACTGGATGTTCTTGGGGTTACCTTGCTGCAGTGTGAGGTCAAAGGTCAAGGGGGAGTCTGTGCGTGGGCCCACCTTCTCATCGGGGTGCGACAGGCGCATGTGGGCCACCATCTTCTCCACGTCGTTGAAGGTGGCCCGACAGTGGGGGCAGGACAGGCCGTGGATCAGCATGTGGTTCAACAGGGTGTCGCTGGGCAGGTAGCGGTTGCAGTACAGACACTTGCTGGTGAAGTTGTGGATTTTCATGATGTAGTTGGCGACGGCGGGCACTTTCTCCGCTTTATGCTCTTTCTCAAAATGAGAACTGTACACGTTCTCCGGGAAGAGTTCGTTGCAGATAGTGCAAATTTTCCATTTCTGGGTGTAGGATGTGCCGATGACCGAGGAGCCACCTTTCTTGGCCGTGACGGAGGCCACGGTCGTTGCTGCCGCCTGGACACGGGAACCCAAGGGGTTGGATTTGAGCGAGGAAGAAGCACCAACCAGAACCGGACCCCTGAGGCCGCCACCGGAAATAAGTTGCTTGGCTGCATGCGACTGCTGAGGCACAGAAACCTGGGCGTTCCCCGGCAAAGACACCCGCACCTGCTGGCCGCCGATTGTGAACGACTGGGTGCCCCCAGTCTTCAACCGAACCGCATCGTGTTTCAGTCCGGACAGAAGATTGGAGTTAAACCCAGTTTTGGACGGGATGACAACCCGACCCAGCTGCTGTGAGCCGGGAGACCTGGTGGTGGCCATGACCGCACCTTTTGGACCCATTCCAATAATAGTTTTGTCTCCCTGAGTTTTGGGGGGGACCATGATGATGGGCTTTGGGCGAGGCACGATCACACTGGTGTGCCCGATCATGGCGGTTACCTGGTAGCCGATCCTCTCGTGGTCCTCGATGACATGCTGCACCAGTGCCTCATAGGTCCGCGGAACAAACAGACACTTCCTGCAGTAAATCTGGTTGCTAATGACATTGTTTGTATTGTGATTACTTTCTGTACCCCCTGCTGTTCCCCCGTTCTGAGAATTTGCCTTCTCTCCTGGTTTGGCGATGTAGGACTGGGCTACTTGCTGGAAGTGTTCCCGATAGATGTGCTTCCTCACGACGTTGTACAGAGGGTCTCTGTAGGTGCACTTCTTGCAGTAGTAGACTGCCTGTTCCACGCTGTCCCCCGTCCTCTTCAGGACCCCGTCTTTGATCACAATGCCTCCGGCCCCCGTCACCATTCCGCCAGCGCCCTGTCGAGCAGCGCTGTTTGGCATGTGGAACAGCTTGATGTGTGTCTCCAGAGTCTTTTTGTTCCCATTGTAGGTGCAGTAGGGGCAGTTGAGCAGGATGTTGTTCTCAAAGTCCTCGCTGTGGACATTGCGGAAGTGGCTCTTGTACGCAGAGAAGTACTTGGATGAGAAGAGGCAGCCGGAGCAGCAGAAGGGCTTCGACCTGTAGTCCTGAACACAGTGAGGAAGACTTGTTTACCAGCTCCACCTCCAACAAATTCAGTTTCATACATGTTTACAAATTCTGTTACCAATGATTGAAAGAAATGGGTTCAGCAGAACCTCGAGATACGAGCTGCTTGAGATACGAGTCGCTCTGTCCACAGTTTTGTTTGACATACTAGTGAAAATCAGATACAAGTCACGCTTCGGGAAACCACCGCTGGATGGAGGTTGTACTGTATTACTATCTGAAGTTCTACTGTATTACTATCTGAAGTTCTACTGTATTACTATCTGAGGTTCTACTGTATTACTATCTGAGGTTCTGCTGTATTACAATGTGAGGTTCTACTGTATTAATGTCTGACCAGTGTGAGTGTGTTTCACACACCTGGACTTTGGTGTGTGACGGTTCCCACATACACACATCTTCCCAGGTGGTGTGCTTCATGTACACCTCTGGAGGCGTGTAGTCTTTGTAGTCCTGCAGAACAAGAACATTCCGTTCACATCTGGTAATCAAACAATCATGATAACATCAGCAGAGAACTGAGAACGTCTCTGGATTGATGCGAATTCTGACCTTTGATACAAACTCATGACCATCTGTATAAAGAAAACTGTACGTTTATGAACACACAACCTTCTGTAGACGTCCTGTCTGCTTTGGAGAACAATGGTTTCTTCTTCTTTCATTCAGAAATACTCTTCTTTCAGTTCTTGGCGTCATAAGGGACGTCCATTTATTTTCTATCAGCTATAAATGTCTTCTTTCATTCCATTTCAGGTCCCGTCGTGTTTGAGGTCTTCATCGTTTCTAACAGCACTGGATGTCATTCGACTCTGGATCCCAAGTTCTGAAAGACCCTGGAAGAGGGGTTCCTCCTCTGCAGTCCTCCTGAGGTTTCTCCCATCCGTTTTTTCCCCTGTTAAAAGGGTTTTGGGGGGGTTGTTCCTTATCCGATGTGAGGGTCGTACTGCTCGCAGTGCGCAAAGGTCAGAGGGATATCGTCCATGTGCAGATTGTAAAGCCCTTTGAGACATTGTTTGTGAATCTGGGCTATATAAGAATAAATAAACTTGAAACCCTATCTGAGCTAAGGCTAACATTAGCTCAGTTTACAGCCACCAGCAGGTGATTTTAAACGTAGAACTCATCTAACCTGACCGAGCGAGAAGCCAACCACCAGACAAGTCCAGTTTGTCCTGATGTGGACCAATCCCAACGCTCAAACAGCAAACACACATTAAACCTATACAGAAACCCATTATGAAACACACACCTCAAAGCTGATTGTGTGTGCTGGTACTTGAGGACATATTGATCTAGCCCTCCATGTCATGTATGGATTTGTTTGTCAGAGCTAGCTCAATGTTAAACTAGCTGAGCTAATGTTAGCACCTCCTGAGTTTTAACCTGAAACTGATTTGTATAATTCAGCGCCTCACAAAAACTTCTTGAACAAACATGGAAGGAATCCTGACCTGAAAATGAATTAACAATGATAACTACTTCAACTGCCATGAACCTCCTCTACTCTAACATTCCCAATGTCCATCACCTGTGGGATAAATCAGACACGCTCTTTAACATCCTGCTAATGCGTCTGGGTCCACTGAGATCCACAGACCAGGATGCACAGGGGGTGAAGTGAAGTCCATGGAGCATCTTTCCTCCTCATTAACATAAAACCCAACAACAAAGAGACAAACATCCAACTGATAAAAACTCAGACAAAAAACAAGAGCTCTGACCCCATCAGAAAACACGGTGAGAACTCACTACAGCGTTAACACAGAGTCACACCAGAAGGGGTCACCGTTAGCGCACTACGACTCGAGCGTGGTCACGCTCACCTCCAGGTGATCTCTGCAGAACTCCAGGCCGATGTCTCCCAGGACCTTCTTGACATTCCTCCTCGCTTTCCGCAGGCTCCCAAGGTTGTTGACCGGCAGCTGGAACATTCTGCACACCTGAACGAAAAAACACCAAGAACGTTATCAGTGGGAACAAACCTGCTCAGGTGTCAGGAGGAAACAGTTTGCTGAAACAGGAAATGCTCTTAAGTTATCAAGGTGAACATCTTAATACGAGTCAACCCAATGATGACTTGACCTGCCCATCAGTGGTTCTGCCACCCGTCACATCTGGACTCGGGTTAGGGTGATCTCGAACCAGTGTGACGTGATGTCCAACACTGGATTAACAACTCCTAACACCAGGTGTCGCTCTTGAGTCATTGAGCCCATAAATGGGAGTGTGGGAACATCACAATCAGGGTCCGAAACCAACATCCACCCAAGCGCCAATGGCAAGTAAACTGGTTTAAAACAAACAAACCACCAAACCAAGACGTAAATATTCACCGGCCTACATAGGGCTACGTGGCCTACATAGCCCTGCATAGGCCTACGTGGATCTACAACACAACCTTCTTCAGCTTCAGTCAGAAACAGATCAAATTGTCGATGAACATACGGTATGAACATATCATCTGCATAAGGACGAATACACCATTTACAAAACATGCCTCCGCTGGGTAGATAGATGCTGTTACCATGGAAACGCAAATATGGAAACATTAATTGAAAGTTTGTGTCTACAGACACAGACCCTCCCGGCTGCTGAAGAACCCATTGGGTTGTAAAGGGGATGGACAACAGGGCACCGGCCAAAACAACCAGTCAACCAGCCTACAGGAGTCCTGGTCCCGTAACAAACATCAATGACCCAACCGGTCACGTCCAGAACCAGCAGGACGGTGGACAAGACCACCAACAGGTCACAGACATGATCGTCGACAGGTCACAGACAAGCGCTGTAATGCTAGCTTCTAGGAGGACAGCCACCTGATGCTACCTGAGCTAACAGATCCACAGATACTCCATAGAAAACACACCCACACTAATCCAACCAAATGCCGCGAGGTGGGGTCAAAGGTCACTGAGTAACAACAAACATCACAGTCCCACCTTAGCGTTTCTGCCTTTTAGTGTGTGAGAGTGTGTGTGTGAATGTGTGTCACATCTACCAGCTGTTGGCTTGGTACACACCCGTCTGCCTGCCCACCTGTCTTCTTCCACATCCTGTCTGTACTCCAGTGAGTCTACTTCCTGTTTCCTGTCACTGGCTGTAGATGGCGCTAGAGAGCAGCTCTGTTATGTAAGCCTGTCTGCCCCGGTTCCTCTCATCACAGAATGGCGCCTCCTATTGAGTCAGCAGCAGCTCCTACAATATGTCTGCAGTGGGGGGGAGGGTGGGGGGTCGGAGTGGTGGGAGGGGAGGGACAGAAGGAGTGAGTGAGACCAGCAAAGGGGGAGGGTGAGTGTATGGGGGGGGGGGGGTGGAGAAAGGGAGGCTGGGTAATAGAGGGGGAGAGATGAGAGGAGAGAGAGGACAGAGTGACGGAAGTGGAGGGGGAGGGGATGTAGGGAGGTCGGCAGACACGAGGGAGGGAGGGAGGGTGAGGAGGTGGAAAAGGGTGAGAAAAAGAGGGGGTGATGGATAGGCTCTGAGGGGAGGGGGTGGGAGGGGAGGAAGCAAATGAGGGAGAAAAATCCACAGAGGCAGAGCAGGGGGGGAGGGAAGGAGAGGAGGGGGGGAGAAAGAGAGGAAGAGGAGGGAGGGAAGGAGAGGAGAGGGGGGGGGGAAGGGGGGAAGAGTAGGGAGGGAGGAGGGGGAGGGAGATAGGAGGCTGCTCTGCTGAGCAAAACAGCCCCCCCCCCTCCACCGGAGGAGACAGGAGGCCTACAGCCCCCACAGCACAGACCTCCTCACCCCCACTCCCCCACAGGGACAAGGACTCACCCCCCTCGAGCTTCTGGACGTGTCCATAATGACACCAGAAAAGTTTGAAATGGGGCCGCTGGGGGGCCGCGACCCACACCTGTCTGCTGCCCAGGTGGGGGCTGCAGGTGTGACCATCCTGCCCCCCCTGAATCAAACAGGACGGATGAAGGAACCTCAGCTGAACCCAGCTTTGAGATCTGACCCAACAACTAACCGAACCCCCCCACAAATACCCCCCCACAAAGGCAGGGTTATTATCTACGTCTCATCCGCGGACGCCTCGAACACCCCGTGTGGTCCACCTGCCCCCCGGGTTCCTGCCCCCCCGGGTTCCATGCCCCCCTGGGTTTGACAAAGACTTGGGGGCAGTTAGCATGCTAGGCTAGCCCCCCTCCCACCAGCACCACGAGTCGTTCACCGCTACTAACTGCCCCAATCTCCCCAAGGAGGCTCCGGGTTCTGACCCGGGGGTGTTTGCGACCCCCGCCCCCCACCTCCATCTGGGTTTCAGATCGCACCCCCCGGCTAGCCTCGAACTGCCCCCGCTGACGGTAACGGGGGTAACTCGCTTACCTGCGTTCACGTCCACAGCCCGGTGCTCGTGGAGGGTCCCCCCCCCCCTTCAGGATGACCGGACGGGAGGCGCTGCCCCCCCCCTCCCCACTCTGGCGTCTCGGTAGCGGTAGATCCGGGGGCAGCTGGTCATGGGAGAGAACCGACAACCGGCGGCGGGTCTAACTGCCCCGTCCGGGCGATCCGTCCCCTCCTCCGGCCAGCCAGCGGTACCGGAGAGCCAACCGAGCGCCGGGGCGATCACTCCGCGTCGGGCCCGGCGCAGGGACGTGTCCGTCGGGTCGGAGCCAGCATGTCGAGCCGTTCACAGCGGGCGGCGGGCGGTCGGCAGCTCGAAGCCCATTCTCTGACAGACAATACACACCAGCCGAGCAGCAGCGCGATCCAAAATGGCGCAAATAGACGGGGCGGAAGTGACGTCACGCGATTAGCATAAACAGTCTCATTGTGGGGTCCTCGCGAGGCGCTTCGATCCAGCTCCTAATTGGTCCGTCAATTAATTTCACCGATGGAGCGGAAGCAGCTTAAAGCCGCCCCCCACCCCCCTCTCCCCTTTATGACCCGCGGCTCGCGCGTGGATCCGCGTCCAGTCCGGGGGGGTAAACAACCCGGTGGAGCAGTGGCGGGAAGCAGCCGGCAGCGGGCGCCCTTCCCGTGTGGGGCTCGCGCCTTCTGAGCAAGCGCAGTGTGGCTACATCTGGCACCCCGCCCGCCTGGCGGAGGGTCGGAGGGACACAGAGCGGAGCCTCAGCACCGCCGGGGGGTTGGGGTGGGGGGAACCGACGGTAGGTGGCGCTGTGCTCAGGATCATGTCGACCGGAACTACTTTCCTTGAAGGGCGCCTCGATCTGACACCAGATCAGATCCCTGAGCTCGGGTGGATGGGTCCACAGGGGTTGGTGCGATGTAGGAGCAGAATTATAACCCCCCCCCCCCCCATTAAATCCACTTCTTGCTTTAAGTTTATTTCTGTTTATTTCCAACATTCACTGACAAACATTTAGATCAACAGCCTGTAAACAACAGACGACCAGCAGCCTGTAAGCTCCAGGAGAGAACCAGGAGGAAGGTTCTTCATGTTTGTTGGCCCCCTAGGACATGAGGTGAGGTCCTGGTCTGGTTACCATGGTTACCGCAGAGGACCCACAGACGTCTCCGAAGGCAGGAGACTCTGGTTAGAGACGTGATCCCATGTCCTCCTGGAGGGGCGCTGACTAAACGCTGGGTGACGTGAGTCATGAACACAGAAAGCGAGCGGCAATAAGAAGCTTTAATTAGACACGTCCCAGGTGCAGCAGGTCTGGAGACAGGACCATGATGATGATGATGATGATGATGATAACTATGACGATGATGAGGGTTGGTGTCTTCGTAACGCTGTGACGTCTGACACTACGTTTAACACATTTCTACATTCAGAGGAGCATCGGGAGGAGCTGAGGTCACATCCATGAAGGTCCAGGATCACGTTGTGGCGAAGAACGTCAGCAGGCCTTTGGCAAACGAGACGATCTCGTTGCCCCCCAGCTTGGACTCCCCGTAGACCCGGTCCACGAAGGAGATGGGGACCTGTGGTGGGAGGAGGGCAGAAGGGTGGGTCAGGTCACGATGGAGGTCCTGGTTCCACGCATGGATGGATGGATGGATGGTGGATGGATGAAGGGTGGGCGGGGCCTCACCTCTCCGATGCTGTAGCCCAGCTGTCTGGCGCGGACGATGATCTCCATCTGGAAGACGTAGCCTTTGGACACGCAGCGCTCCATCAGACGCTCCAGCACCTCCTTCCTGTACAGCCTACCGGTGAGAAGAAGACACAGCAGGGCGTGAGAGGCCACGCCCCTGTAGCCCCGCCTCCGGCACAGGTCACGCAGCCTACCTGAAGCTGCCGGTCACGTCTGAAGCACCTGGGCGGAGCAGCACCTGAGTCAGGAAGTTGGCCCCCCGGCTGCGAGTCGGAGAATGAGAAGAGAACGTCAAACCACAGCTTCACACACGCTAACGTGTCGGTGGACGGACGCCGGCGGGCGTCGACCTGATGAGCTTCCTGCGCAGATCCCAGCCGTACACGCCTCCGTTTCCTCGGTAGCGAGTACCAGACACTAGGTCGTAGTCGCCCTCCTTCTGCTTCCTGTCACAGAAGACAAAACGCTCAAAGAACCACCACAAAGTCCCATCGATGAAACGTTCTGAACATCAGTTTGGGAACGAAAACGTGAGACAGGAAACGGAAAGTTTCTTGAGACTTACTGGATAAACTCAGGGATGAATTTAGGCTGAAATGGAAAACGACAAAGATCAAAAATCACGCAGTTTAAGATGAAACATGTCTCACATAAAAAAAAACGATATATTTTGAACTTGCACATATGTTAATCCTTCTCTGACATTAAAAAGCACAAACGTTAACGTGACAGATGCATCAGCTCTAGCTTAGCTTCAGGTTCAACCCGTGATTGGACGAACTCTGCTCACATGATGGGACAGGTCTGCGTCCATGATGAAGATGAAGTTCCCAGTGGCGTGCTTTATCCCGTGGATGTAGGCGGTGCCTGTGACAGGAAACCAGGATCATCAGGAGGAATCAGAGGTGACCAGAAGGAGAACGCCGATCTACTTCAACTCACCCAGTCCTAACTTCTTTGCTCTTGGTCGCAGAAGCTGAACCACAGAAAATACAGATTAAAAATCAGACACTCTAAACATGATAAACATGTCAAAAATGATTGGAAACATGTTGGAAAGCCCAAACATGATTTATTATTTCAAAATAAGAAACGGCCCCAAAATCATGATTGAATTCTGTCAAAAAAAAATTATATCAAAGTAGTGAAAAACGCTGACACACTTGTTTCTTCTAATTTTGTGACTAAGCTGTAATTCTCAAAGAAAATTTAACATTAAAGCAACCTGAGTTTACTTTCATTTATATTTTTGACCATTATTGGCTTTATTGTGTGACAAAATGATCATTTAAATACTAAAATTTTAAATAAATGTATATGGAATGAAAGAATTATGTATTACCAGCTGAACCTGTCAGAAAAAGTATTCATTAGCTTTTCCTTTAAAACTGGTTTTGTGTTCACTAAATGTGTCTTTTTTTTAATGTTAAATTACATACTGTTTGGTAGGACACACACACACACACACACATAAGAAATTAGGAGCGAGTACAACAATTTTTCACAGACTATATATAATAAAGACATACAGTATTTCAAAATAAAATGGCTCCATTGTCTTTCAGTAACAATTTCATGTTTCACAAGCACCACAAGAATCTGTCATCAAGTAATGACAGAACTACTATAAAATGTTTAAGTAAAAGAAGGGTCTGATTATTTGGAGATAATTTGTCATATCTTCAGAAACTGTGTCATGATTTTCACACAAATTGATCGTTTTGAGATACTAATCAGTAATTGATGATGCTGAATTGTTATTCTAACCACTCCTCATTTTAACATAAATTGAACGATTAAGAAAATAATGATTTATGATCTTGTTGGAAATGGACTTCAATCCTTAAAGGGACAGTAAAGTTAATTTTAAGTGACATATGTTATTCATCATTATGAAAAATAGAAGAAAAAAGAAATTTTATATGCGTAGCATCATCCCTTTGGTCAGAGAAGCTTAAAATCTGCTCCGCAGCAGCTTCTGAATTCATTGGTCACGTGGGCGTCATACGTCATTGACGACCAACTTAGCTTGGCAGCCATGGAAGACAATGCAATCCACGATGTGATTAACTCTATAAATATAATGGTTGCCTGCGAGGTGAACGGTTGTGTCACCAGAACATCAAGAAAACACTACGAAAAGGACTTATTGTTCTTTAGGATACCTTCTGGGAAGCTAGGAAGGAGATGGAGAGCACGGATAGAACCGGGTCAATATGACCAAGGATCAGAGGATCTGTCATGAGCACTTTACCTCGGAGGATTTACTCTGAATTTCCAAAGTCTACTGGATAATTAATTAATGTCTGGAGGTACTCGAGGTATTGTATAAAAGTTTCTATGAGCAGATTATTGCGTGATTATGGCACTCATGAAAAGTAAACAATATTAGAAGTGATAGAAAGATCAATTGATTGGGTTTCCTTTCCCCTGGGGCTTGTCAGTAATTTACAACAATTACCTCAGATTTTCCAACTAGTTATAATGTCCCGTTTTGGTTTACTGTGTGTATGGAAAAGTTAATCACGCCATTGATACTAACGCGCTAGCCCGTCAATGGGATTTTCCATATTATGTTGGCATTGAGCTAACCGCCATTTGTTACTGTTGGACTGTGTGGAATTAATAACAACTCTAGTTTATATTAACATGTCTTGTATTTATGAATGTATAAGGATCAGGACCTGACGTGCTGTTTTTGTATGTTTTATTTCAGTGTCACAGATCTTCTCAGTAAAACGACCTGTCTATCACTTTTGATATTGTTTACCTTTGCGAGTGCCATAATAGTGCGATAATCTGGTCATAAAAATATTTATACAATACCTCGAGTACCTCCAGACATTAATTAATTATCCACTAAACCTTGAGAATTCAGAATAAATACTATGGGTTGTCCAAAAATGATCTTACCTTCAAATCTCTTTGGAAATCATCTGGATGCTAATGACAGATCCTCTGATCCTTGGTCATATTGACCCGGTTCTATCCGTGCTCTCCATCTCCTTCCTAGCTTCCCAGAAGGTATCCTAAAGAAGGATAGGTCCTTGTCTTTGTGTCTTCTTGATGTTTTGGTGACACAACCATTCACCTCGCAGGTACCCATAATATTTATAGAGTCAATCACATCATGGATTGCATTGTCTTCTACTGCTGCCAAGCTAAATTGGTCGTCAATGACGTATGACACCCACGTGACCACTGAATGCGGAAGCTGCTGCGGCCAAAATTTTACGCTTCTCTGACCAAGGGATGACGCTACACATATACAATTTCTTTTTTCTTCTATTTTTCATAATGATGAATAACATATATGTCACTTAAAATTAACTTTACTGTCCCTTTAACATTCATATCCCAGGGCTAAACCCTCCACCCTAGAGCTGAGAGTGCAGAGCCTAAACCCGACACCCTACAGGGGATGAACGCCGTAAACCATCCGCGTTCGTTCATTCTAATCAATAAACTCCCTCCTGAAATCCGACAACTCTCCACTTACTATTTTGTCCTCTCCATAAATCTTCTGCAGCTGCTCCCCCACCTCCAGTGTCCCATCCGGGCTCCCGTCGTCAATAACAATGATCTCATAATTATGTCCACTGGAACGACACGTTACACAGGTGACGTGTTCAAAGGTATGACAACACAGGTCAGGTTTAGTGTAGATTACATCTGATGACATTAGTACCATTAGCTAACGCTAGCCCACGGCTCATAGCACTAACATTAGCCAATGGCTCACAGCAGTACCATTAGCTAACATTAGCTAAAGTTAGCCCACAGCTCACAGCACTAACATTAGCCAATGGCTCACAGCAGTACCATTAGCTAACATTAGCTAAAGTTAGCCCACAGCTCACAGCACTAACATTAGCCAATGGCTCACAGCAGTACCATTAGCTAACATTAGCTAAAGTTAGCCCACAGCTCACAGCACTAACATTAGCCAATGGCTCACAGCAGTACCATTAGCTAACATTAGCTAAAGTTAGCCCACAGCTCACAGCACTAACATTAGCCAATGGCTCACAGCAGTACCATTAGCTAACATTAGCTAAAGTTAGCCCACAGCTCATAGCAGTACCATTAGCTAACGCTAGCTCACAGCAGTACCATTAGCTAATGCTAGCAGCAGCTCTTAGCTCGTGAACTCACCTCTCACCGAAGTATTTGACCAGGAGCCACACGATCAGAGGCAGGTTCTCCCGCTCGTTGTAGGTCGGCAGCAGAACTGAGTATTTGTCAACACTGTCCGGGTTTTTGTGTGAAATTTTACGGTTGGCCATGGTGACGTGTATCTACTATCGCCACAGAGTAATACCGGCAAAAGCATCACAACATCCGGTTTGGTATTTTCAAAGTAAAGTGAGTGTCGACGCAATGGGTCGACACTCACATGCTCATTCGTGTGAATGTGCTGTCAGTTTATACTAGCTAGATTGTTATATGGATTTATTAGGCCAAAAGAATTTCTCGTTTCAGGATGAATAAAGTGTAATTCTTCTTAATTCTTCTTCAATTATTGTAATACAATTTTCTACTTTTATTGTGACAATTTAACCCGGAAATTACAGTCTCTGAACGGACGAGTAGTCTCTTTTTCAAAGGGAACTTCCGCTATGCTCTTCAAAATAGACTCGATTGGAAACAAATTTTTTGTTTCCCCTACAACGGACATGTTTTAAACTACGTTTAGTTTCAAGTGGTTTCATGTAGTGTACATGATTTCAGATTACATACAAAAATATATGACGTCACATCTGCCAGGAAAAAAGCAAGACATCACACTTCCTCAAACACATTTATGGAATTTATTAACGCGAAAAGAAAAACATACATACAAAAACAATCACACACACACACACACACACACACACACACACACACACACACACACACACGCACACACACGCACTATGTGATACTTATTACCCGACCTAAGGAAATGAGAAAATGTAAACCTGACTTTTCAAAATGAATACGTGCAGTGTAAAATATTGTACATGAATAACTGAATACAGTAAATATAACAACATACACATGATCATACACAGAACAGACATTCTCACAGTATCATTTATACCATGGAACAAAAAAGAAGCTTTGACACCATGGATTATGCGTTTTGGTTATCCTTGAGGCAGTCAGGGTTAGAATGGCAGAAATGTGCCTCATGCTAAGTTACTTGACTTTTATACAGTGCATAAATACGTAGACGGAGAAACATAAGGTTTCAGTGCGAATATAAATGACATAATAAGACAGAATGGGACTGATGGGAAATGATTTACAGTCTGTTAATGTAATACTATTCTACATTAGAAAGTTTCTGACTTACACTTAATTGTCTTATTTTCTTAAGTCAACAAAACTAACAGGGGCATAGAGAGAAATCTTTCCACCATTGTTTCCTTTTCTTACTTTAGATGAAGCTTAAAGCTTCTGCCTCAGTCACTGGTTCCACACACACACGTGGTTCCACACACACACCCTCCTCAGGGGCGTGGAGTCCCACCCAATCCGGTGTTCAGCTCCCACGGAAGCCACGGAGCCGGAGGCTCTCTGAACGGACGTCCATTCATGGCTCGTAGCCGTAATAAGGGTCTTCTGGATGAAGGGAACACACACACAAACACACACAAATTAATAATGACAAATATTTAATTAAAGTGGTAACCTAGCAACCAAATAAAAATGTAAATAAAAATAAAAAAAAAACATGTTTACTCTTTGCCATTATAGCTGTTTTTCATCTAAAGCTAGAAAATATTCTCTACTTTACACACAGACTGGATGGAACTGGTTTACACACACTGGTCCAGAGGGAACTACAGTAGTTGTTCAGCTGTTGGGGATGATGCTGCAGCACCACTGGGTTGTGAACCAACATCCACCTGAACTTAATCAGACTGAGGCCCCTGAAACCCCAGGAGACTCCCAGAGCCCCTGGTGCCCTTGGAGCTCTGGGAGCAGCTCACCTGGTTGGGGGACACCGTGGCAGCCTCCACTGTTGTCACATACCCCCGGTGGTCCGAGCTCACCCGGCTGCCCAGGGGGTCCAGGGACCCCTGGTTGTCCGGGGTTACCGTCGTCTCCTTTGGGGCCCGGCGTTCCCAGCTTGGACTCCCCAGGAGGACCTGTGGGGGCATCACACACAACATGGATCCTGATGAGGGGCGGGTACTGGAGATCCCTGGAGGTTAACTGTTCTACAGCGAGTCAGGAAAAATAACCTGGGTATCCTTTGGCCCCTGTGCGCCCCTCGACTTTGGCCCCTGTGTCTCCTTTGACCCCTGGCAATCCTCTCCTTCCTGTGGAGACGGAGGAGACGGATCAGGAACACCAACAGCTGATGTTCTGGACAGAAGTTCTTCTCTTGAACCACCGCACCCTGTTCTCCCGGGTACCCAGGCCGACCTGGCCTCCCCCGTTGGCCCACACGCCCCTGTGTGCCTCGGGTGCCTGGAGGCCCTTTGGGCCCCTCTGTGCCAGGTTCCCCAGGGGGCCCCAGAGGTTCCTCAATGGGAGCTGGCTTACGACTGATCTCGTTAATGAAGGTGTCGAGCTTGAGAACCTCCTCTGAAACACAGGAGGACGTCCTTAGAACCACCAGCAGCGATTGGTCGTTGGACACGCTACCACTGACGTGTTCTTGGCGTGTTTGTTACGGTGCTTACTGTGCACTAGCTGCTCACAGGCCTGCGTGACCAGCTGGTAGATCATAGCCATGGACTGAGGTTCCCCCTGCAGGACACCAGCAGATTGAAGGAACCTGTTTAGAACGGCTGATGGATGACGGAGAACGTGAGAAAGACTGAACCCACCTTCTCTCCCCGTTCACCTTTACTCCCGGATAGACCCTGGAAAGAAGGAGATTAGATTACCCACAATCCTCTCCTGCTCCTTTCATATACAGGTTTGACAGACCTCCTTCTGGTCCCACTACAACATCTCATTGGTGTTCAGGTCCAGACCTGGACTAGACCACAGAACATCTTCTTGGAGGTGTTTCCCTAAATTATGACGAGTCATCCTGGGCCTGAGTCAGTGAAGCATCAGCGACACCACTTGGAGAACCTTCTCCCTAAAGCTCACCGGATCTTTGTGGTGTGTCCAGTCAGAAGGTCTTTCATATTCTTCGGCATTGGCATTTATACTGAAGAAAACTACTGACCAACTTCAAGCTTCTGGAAATGGACATGAAAATCTATCGTAGTGATGACTTGATGGAGCAGGCCTGGATGAAGTCAGGCCCAGTGGGTATTAGAATCTTTCGCTTCCACAGTGTCATGTTTGATGTTCTGATGTACAGTAGTTTAGTGAGACACAAACTAGAAGATGTGAGATGTTTGATGTTTGCTGACTGTCTATGAATGACCACACCCACACATCCCAAATAATGCACTCCTGATTCTACTCCAAGAAAACGTGCAGCTAGCAAGAGAAGTCTCCTGGTCTTACCGTAGGCCCGACGGGTCCTGAAGGGCCCCGTTCCCCTGAAGGCCCTGGGTGTCCTGGCATTCCTTGGAAACCCTGTAGAAAACAGAAAGCTCCAGAAAGCAGGCAGTGAAGGGGACACATTCTTGACAGATCTGCAGCTTAGTCCCAGTTATGACTGGAGCTCATGATCCCTGTCATGTATAGCAGTGGTCCCCAACCCCTAAGTCGCGACCCAGTACCTTGCCATGAGCCACTAGATACTAGGCGGCACAGAGCATTTGAATTGTTCTTTGTTTTTTGTTGTTTATCAGTCTAAACATGTTTTATTTTGAAAAGGCAAAATATCCTGAGATCGCCCAAAAAGCAGTGAAACCTGCTTACATTTCAACCTCCTGTCTTTGTGAAGTGGGATTTTCTGCAGGGACCAAACTAAACCAAACTACAGAGTTGACCGGAGGTCCAAGACACACTTCAGGTGTCATTGTCTCCCGTTACCCTGAGATGGGACCGGCTAGTACAGAGGAACAAGCTCAGGGCTCCACTAGTTCATTATTATTGTTATTGATTGACTTGTTTACCCTTTGATATAGAAATGATCAGCATTTCTCCGACGGTGATGCACTGATTGAAAGTTGCTATACAGTAATCCCTCGCTTATTCGCGCTTCAAGATGCACGGCTTCATTACATCGCAGATTTTTAGTCGGTAGTCACGTGATGCCGTATGCACATTCTATTGGCTGACAGCATCTGTGCGTGCGTTGTGTTTTGAGACTCACAGAATGCAGCGCACTTCAGGGTATTAAACACTTTTCTTTAAGACAAAAGTGTTTTAGACAGTCGATAACAGTGTTGTCTTCTTGGCCCAGGTCCCTCTTGAAAAAGAGATTCTTAATCTCAATGAGGCTAATCTGGTTAAATAAAGGTTAAATAAGTAAAAATAAATAATACAGATAGAAGGTGGTTTAATATCAGCATGGGGAGGGTTCATAAACGTTCAAATTACTGTCAATAATAAAATAAGTACTTCATTGCAGAATTTCGTTTTTTGCAAGTGGTCCTGGAGCGCATTGACCACGAGTAACGGGGGATCACTGTATTACAAATGAACAAATAAATAATTTTATTTACAGAGATGTTAATTATTAATCAATGAATAAAGGTTGTTGATTGTCTGTTGATGTTTGCATTTGACATCAGACCACTGGTAATTTATTATTACTCTACAGTCGTCCTGGCGTCATTAATGATTATCCAGCAAACGAAGGCCCGTCCGTGAAAACATTGTCTTAATGAAACCGGTCTGTGGAGCAAAAAAGTCTGGGGATTGCTGATCTAGAGGTCAAATCTGAGACACCATGAATCTATCAAGGGGTGAAGATCATTAGAAGTCAGAGGATGACATCAAAACAGCAACAAATGAAATCTAGCCACATACATGTGACATTTTGGTCAGAGAAGGACGCTAGAGCAAAGCCCAAAACATGTGATCTGAGGCCTGTACCATAAAGCCGGATTATGGCTTAGCGAGATAACTTCAGGCTTAACCCTGGCTTTTCGGTACCATAAAGGTGGCTGACTTTCTATCGGACTACGTTGTCGCGGTAACCTATGCTGAACACCTAGCCTGCTCTGGAGCAGGATAAGTTCAGGGTAAGAGCTCAGCAGGTATAACAGCCCCACCTAGTGACCAATCAGAGCTCAGCAGGTATAACAGCCCCAGAGATCGCTGTAATCCGTTGGAATTGCCTGAACAATCACTGTACGAAAGGTACAGGTTTTGGGGAGAGGGGTTACATTAGATCTGTCAGCTGCTGGAGCCTTACATCAGTAATGTAACGCACCGCAACCACGCGCTGACAGTCCCGCAGACAGTGTGCATTGCACTGAGGTGTTTTGCCACAGTTAATATATTTCTTAGTGATGTTCTTAATTATTATGATGTCCTTAAATCCCTCATTGGATGGGTTACAAGCAAGCCACAGATAAAATGCCATTAATCAATTATTTGTAAATCATGGATTCATTCATTCATAGGTACTTTTATGCATTGTGTTGGCAATGCCGAAAACCTTGGGAAGAACACAGTATGTAGAGCTATACATAAAGTCACAGGGGCTACAATCACATGCCATAACGAAAAATGTCGTACACACATACATTTATGGAACACACAAATGTTACTGTAGTCAGATATACAAGTGCAGTCATAGTGGGGAAGTAATATTATAATGACACTAACTTCCACATTGACACAGTCGGCGATTTTTTGCCAGCGATCCTTGCGCCGTTTGGCAGCTGCAACTGTGTTGCTTTTTGCCTGGATTATTGATTTGTATTGCTCGTATTTATTAATTATTATTGTTAGGTCCTCTGTTGTGAAATTTGCGGCTCGGGCCGGTTTGTTGCATGTTTGCGATTGGTCGCATGCAGCAAACTCCGCCCTTTGTATGTGAGCGCGCACAGATCTAGAGTGGACATGCCTGAATTGAATTAGTGAGTTGATAGCCGGCTTTATGGTACCGAACATCCGGACGGCGGATGTCTCGGTAAGTGAAGCCAGTTAAGTAAGAGGAAGCCTGGCTAGGTTAATCAAGCTTTATGGTACAGGCCTCAGGACATGGCTACGCTCTCAGTCGGTTTTACAAGCATAAACATGGATTCATTCATTCATGGCTGCTACCTACTGGTTTGTTAAAATATTGAAGTCACCTTCTGACCTGAGGCTGGAACCCACGGGTGTCATATCAAAAGGAACCCCACTCCTAAATAACCCCCAGGCTGAACCCACTGACTGACTTGCACCATGTTGACCTCAGCGCCGCCCCACCACGCCCCCCTGATCCCGGTCCAATCCAGCGCTGGCGTCAGGCTTACCCTGGGTCCGGTGGTGCCGGGCGGTCCGATGCTTCCTTCGGCGCCTCTGATGCCCTGTGGAACCAACATGAGGACAGACACTGAGGCCACTGCCGTCAGCAGCACCTCCGTTTTGCATCACCTAGGGTCGAGCAGCTCACCTTAGGGCCTGGAATCCCCTCCTCCCCTTTGGGACCTGGGGGCCCTGGAGGCCCCTTTAGGGAACATTAATTTACAGGGTTCATTATGAAGGCTTTTATTTTTCTCTATTTGTATTTGTTGGAGTTTGGACTCACCCGGACTCCTGGCCGCCCAGGATCTCCCTTTTCCCCTGTGGGCCCGGGTGGACCCTAAATGAAAAGGTATGACAACAATCAGGACAATGTAGATCTCCTCCCACTGCCTGTTCTATGGCCACTACCATGTGGAGATAAAAAGACCACCCACCATTTTGCCATGCACCACCATGCCTTGGGGTCCCCTGCTGCCCAGAGGTCCAAGACCTCCTTCAAGTCCAGGGCTCCCTGGAGGACCGTCCTCCCCCTGAACACAGAGGAACGGACTACAGTGGTCTCCTGAGCCTCATTTGATTGTATGACAGACTTTCAAAGTAGAGTACCAGATGCTGTTACCATGGATACATTCATGGCCAGATGTTCATCTTACCTTTTCACCTTGATCTCCTTTATCACCTTTCTCGCCACGAGGTCCAGGCTTTCCCTGAGAGAAACAATGCAATACCAACATGTGGTCAAACAGCTGGATGGAACAGAGGCTGGATCAGAGGAGGTCTGCTGGAGTCGTACCGGTGGTCCAGGGGAACCAGGAGGTCCGGGGACATCGGTGGAACAGGTGCAAGCAAACGCCAGGGCAGGACAACTCTCTTCATCCCTCTGACACACATGAACCAGAGCATCAGACCAGGAGACTACCACTACAGACTACCACAACAGACTACCACTATAGACTACCACTACAGACTACCTCTACAGACTACCACTGCAGACTATCACTACAGACTACCACGATAGACTACCACTACATACTACCTCTACAGACTCTCACTGCAGTCTACAACTAAGGACTATCACTACAGACTATCGCTAAAGACTATCGCTACAGACTATCACTACAGACTACGTGCCAAGATGACCGTAACCCTGACCGTCAACCGTCTGAGGTCAGGGTTAGGGTCAGATTAGAGTTTGGGTTGGGGTTTAGGTTAGGGTTTGATTAGGGCCAGTTTATATTTAGGGTTTGGTTAGGGTCAGTTCAGGGTTAGGGTTTGGGTTAAGGTTTGGGTTAGGGTTTGGGTCAACAACAGAGAGATGGGCCTAACTTCACACATTCTGTGTTTTACGTTACTGTAAGCGAGACTTCCTCGTGTCTGTTCTGTTTAGCAGATAAATGATGAGTTTAAATCCTTTCCTGACTTGTGGGTCATGAACATATGATGAGCTCTCTATGTAGTTTTGACTGGATGTTAGAGTTAGGGTTAGGGGTCAGGGTTTGGGTTAGGGTTAGTTAGGTCATGAACACATGATCAGTTCCCTGTGTAGCTTTGACTAGGTGTTAATAACAGATTAGTGTGGATCACTGGGTCTGTGGACACCTGATGCTGTGAAAACTACACTCTATACTATACTACACTATACTATACACTACTTCTTTACGTCCTCCTCAGTTCTCAGGAAAATGCTAAAACTGTCCAGAAACGGTAAGAAACCTAATCTGACCTCCTTCAGCATCAGGAGTTATGATCCTGTTAAGCGAGTTTAACTGATGTGTGTACCTAAACCTCCTAACGGTGACCAGAGGAGACTCACCAGTCCAGGCAGGTCGCAGCAGGTGTCCTCTGAAGACCACGTGGTATTACAGACGATCTCAAAGGACTGCAGCCCGAACTACATGAAAAACACAGGGAGAAGCTGGGATCAGGACGTCGCCCCCTGGGGTTCAGCATCATTCACACGTGACATGAACAGGCAAATTACCGGAGCCGATCCACTGCTAGGACCTCGAGTCTTCACCAGCTTCCCCAGCATCTCAAAGCCATCTGTTGGTACATTCCCCAGTGGGCGGGCAGGCCGCTCCCCCACATGCTGACAATCCACTGACAGAGACACACCCACCTGACTCACAGACAGGTGAACCTGATAAATCACAGACGAGAGGCATTGGGATAAATATCTGATGGTCATCAGAAACCGGATTTACAGAGAACATCCTGATGTTTGGGGTCGAGAACATATGAAGACACAACAGTGTGAGGACACCTAAGGAACCTCCTTGTGTCTGGAGGAGATCCTATAGCTCCTCCTCTGTCATTCTGATATACTTCCTGGGTTCAGATCCTCTCACCTTGTGGAAGCTGCCATAGAACAGCCGGCGGACCTGCGGCTGATCGAAGGTCAGCTGCTGCACCTCCCCCCGGTAGTCCAGACTGAAGTAGACCAGACGCTTGGCTGAAGCTGCAGGAAGGAGAAGAGGAAAAGATCTGTTCATCTGAAAGTGTGTGTGTGTGTGTGTGTGGCGGGGGGGGGGGGGGCTCTACTGGAGGGCATTCTAAAGGTTCCTTTCCTCTGTGTTTACACGCATGTCTTACATGTCTACACGTGGATTTGTTCTGTGTGTGTCAGATGCAGTTGGGGGGCGGAGACGTGTGGTGATGTCACTCACGGTCGAGCACCACGCCCATCTTGGGCTGGTAGTCGTTGTCGGTGAGCTGCCAGAGGGCGAAGGCTTCTGGGGGGGTGTCCTGCGTCAGGCGGAAGGCAATGCTGATGGTGTGCTCCGGAGAAAATCCTGCAGGGTGGATGAACCTGGGGGAGAAGAGGGGAACAGAACCAACAGCATGAAGCAACGCTACCCCACAATCAGTAAGGGCAGAACATCCTGACTGGATGCTGGGCTCTGGGTTTGAATCCTATCGTGTCCGGTTCCTCCTTTGGTGTTCTCCTGGGTTCTCTCTGTTCTTTAATGCCCCTGGAGTGCCAGGTTCAAGGTTCCTCACCTCTGAGTCTTCTATTATTTGTTCTTGACCTGTTAACCCAACTTCATGGAGTTCATTTATTTTTTCACCTCATGGCCAAAGTTCACCTTGAAGATGAATTGATCCCTGTCTGACTGAGGCATCTTCTCACCACAGGAGATCTATGATCAATATGCAGCAGCAGAGATCAGGGTTACCCGTCCGTCCGTCCGTCCGTCCGTCCTTCCTTCCTTCCTTCCTTCCTTCCTTCCGTCCTTATGTTTCACTGACTGTTGGTCATTTCTTGCATCAGAAGCTGTTGTGTCCATCCTTGACAAATGACTGATTTTTTCTTCTTCTTGAGTTGTGAACTTTAACGTTTGACTCTTTTTGAATTCTTAAATGTGAACCTGCCCCAGGTTTCTGCTTCTTTTGAACTCGTTGGCGTTTAACTGTTGGACTAATAATGAATCATTCAGAATCTCAAAAGCGGTTCTGGGTTCGATGATGCTTCCCACTGTTCATGGTTCTGATGAAACGGACTCCTCCTAGCGACCCCCTGTCCAGGTGACTAGAGGTGTCCCAGCCCTTCAGCAGGTGAACGGATCACCGAGGAGTCTGGCCTGTACCGGGTATTGACGCGTCCTGGTTTCACTGAGCGTGACTGACAGGCTAACTGCCTGTCACATGATCTTACCTGGTGCTCTGCGTGAGCTGGGTGTCTCGGTACAGGGTGTAGGTGGGGAGGGCGTTGAACACAAACGGCTCGGTGGCCACGCCCTCCACAGACGAGTGGGCTCTCTGAGTCAGACCGAATGCCTCCATCATGTCGAAGCCTGAGACGACACACACGCAGGATCAATCAAGTATGACATCCACAGGTGGTCATGGGGTCGGATCCTCACCTCTAACAGCACTGCTTCTGATGGTGACCTCAGGACACACTACAACACAACACAATCAGTCAGTCACAACACTGTTCACCAGGTCACCAGGAGATGGTAACCATGGTTACAGGTGATGAGTCACCTTCGTTGTGGACGGGGTACATCTGTGGATGGAGGTGGGTTCTAACCGGGGCTGTGGCTGAAAAGGAACAAGTTGGGTTTTCTTTTTAGAATTTTTTCGAGAATTAATTTTGTTAAATAATTTTTTAAAAAAAGACAAAAAAAAAAAAATGTTTCTGCTTCTGAGACGTGATGGTTCTGACCTGTAGGATGGAGGACGGACACGGCCGGACCCTCTGCTGAGCCCAGGAGGGAGTGGACACTGATCCGGTACAGGGTCTCTGGTTCCAGGTCAGTGAAGCAGTGACTGCTGCTGGACTCATCCACGGTGTGTCCCTGTGTTAGCTTGTCTGTGTGACACATACACACACACAAACACACACACACACACACAGATTCGGTATCTGCCTCTAGACAGACCAGATCACCGGTCCCCTAGTCTTCAGATACGTGTCCTGTTGGTTTAGTTAATCCAGCTCTAGTTCTAGTTGTAGTACTAGTCTGTTCGTTACCTTTGACGGACTGGATGACGACACGGTACCCGTCCACGGCAGACAGCGCTCTCCATGACGCACAGATGCTGGAGTGATCGGACCGGACCACGCTGACGCTGCTGACGCGCAGGCTGGCTGCAGAAGATGACATCATCAGCCTGGGACACAGGTAGCCACTTCAAACAGGCAGGGCTGGTTAGTGAGTTAACAAGCTGGTTAGTGAGTTAACAAGCTGGTTAGTGAGATAACAGTATGGGTGACTGGTTTGATTGACTGCTTAGTTGGGTTAACAGTCTGGGTGACTGACTTGTTAGTTGGGTTAATAGGCTGGGTGACTCTTAGACTGATTGGTTAGTTGGGTTAACAGGTTGTGTGACTGTTTGACTGACTGGTTAGTGTGGTTAACAGGCTGTGTGACTGACTGACTGGTTAGTTGGGTTAACAGGTTGTGTGAATGTTTGACTGACTGGTTAGTTGGGCTAACAGACTGTGTGACTGACTGGGTAGTTGGGTTAACAGACTGTGACTGTTTGACTGACTGGTTTTGCCCTGGGCCGACCCGCTGCCCCCCTCTCGGTTGCGGTACTCGGCGGTGACCATGATGCTGTAACGCGTGTCCGGCTGTAACGACTCCAGCACCACCCGCCTGTCTCCCCCAGGGACCAACACCTGTGGACAACAATCCCACCTGTCACGGTCAGGTCATCACGGTGACGGCTGATGCATTGTGGGTCTGTGTGACACCTGAGGAGCAGGTGAGGGCTGTGAACTCACGGTGCTGTCCTGACTCTCGGCTCCAGTCAGTGCTGTGTAGGAGACGCGGTACTGGAGGACGTGAGTGTTGGGAGGCGTCCAGGTGACCACCATGCTGACCGCTGTCTCATCCGACACCGACACGCCGGACGGGCCCCCACCTGACACTGGACAGCGACGGTCAGAAGCACAACCTGAGAACTTCATTGTTATTGCCCCACGACAGCAGACATAACCCCATATCTAACCTCTGATGCCCCGAACACCTGGACGTTGTATCAAACACGACCCAAAAACAAAAGCGGCAACAGTCATGCTTGAGTCAAAGCTAGCAGCATTAGCGTAGCGGCTAAACTGAAGATTAAGGCTTTAAAATGGTGTAAACACTGTTTTCAGATCAGTTTGGGAGCTTTTGGTAGGAGATTTGTTCTTTTTGAATGACGTTTTTTAACACTTTATATGGGGGAGTCAAACACTTTATATGGTGGGCGTGGCACTCACAGGTGCTGTAGCGAATGGCGACCGCCTCGCTCTGGGCGCCGTCCCCGTAGAGCGCCGACAGGGAGATCTGGTACTCCTGATCCTCCTCCACGCCCTCCAGGACCGCCCCCTCGCTGTCTCCGCCCACTCTTAGCTGCGATAAACACACACGGTCACACTTTAAGTTCACTATGACACACCCCCTACCCTCCACACCCCCCCCCTCCCACCTGTCTCAGGTCCCCCCCGCTGAGGGAGATCCACTTGATGAGGTAGGACACCACGTCCTCCGCAGCAGCCTCCCAGCGCACGGTGACGGCGTCGCCCGAGAAGTTGGTCACCCTGAGGTCTGAGGGTGGGGGCACCTTCACTGTGGGGGGGGAACGAGACACACGCCTCAGACACGCCCTTCAAACAGACGCATCAACTCCAAACGTGAATGGCTCGTTTTACGTGTGGTGACGTTGCTGGTGAGCGCTGCAGAAAGGCCTTGTGGGTAATGAGACTGGACTGAAACAAGATATCTGGACAGGGAGGACAGGTTCTCCACCACAACGGAGTTCAGTCCCGTCACCTCCACCTGGAAGGAGATGTAACACATATGACCCCCAACCAGGAACAAGTTACCATGGAAACCCAAAGCAAATCAAATTCCACAATAAAAGAATAATATCAGACTTCATACCAAACATATGAAAACAAATGTATTGGCATTAAAAACCAAGCACACCCAACGCAGTCAAAAATCAACGGGGATTTGCCAACACATAGTCGTTACATCACCACGTTGATTTTTGACTATGTTTTGTGTGCTTGGTTTAAAATACTGATACATTTTTTCATACGTTTGGTATGAAGTCTGAAATTATTGTTTTATTGTGGATTTTCCACGAGTTCCTGCTAGTATAATGTAATATTCTTAGCCCGTAGCAACCCCCGTGACCCACAATGGGGAAGAAGCAGCTGAAGACGAGACGGACATGTTTTTTCTGTACTATATTAAAAAAAAAAAAAAATGTAATTGTTTATCAGCTTAAAATAGATTCATATTAACCAAATATTATTAAAATACATTAACAAATAAAGTTCAGGGCAGAACTGAGAATGGTTATCTACAGGTTACCAGTTGAAGTTCATTCAACTGGAATTAGTTAACGTTAGCCGAGGTTCACCTGTACACACACACATGCATGCACGCTCGCACGCACGCACGCACACACACACACACACACAGCTGTTTGCTCTCTGGGTCCATCTAGAGACTTGATGACTACTGACTGTTTCCAGACTTGATTTGTCACCTGATAGACGTCGCTGCCGTGGTTGGTGCTGTAGATGACCTTGTGACCCGGGGCGTCTGCGGCTCCGGGCACCCAGCTAATCCTCAGCATGCTGTGGGTGACCATCGGGAAGTGTACACTCAGTGGCGGTGGGAGTGGAACTGTGGACAGGGGTTGAAGCAGTGGTTGGAGCAGGACCAGGGTTAAACGTGGTTAAACGAGAGGAAAGTGGGGTGAACAGGAAAAGATGGGGTGTTGCTTACGGGTGGTGGCCACGACTGTGACGGGGTCACTGGGGTCCTCCTCATAGAGGGCATACAAGGTCACAGAGTAGTCTGTGGATGGCAGCAGACCTGACAGCTCCACCACCGTCTGTTCAGCGCCCAGCTTCTCCTGAAATCACACAAACCAACAGCTGTAGCCGGGTGAACCCAGACCAGGTGAACCCAGACCAGGTGAGGCTTCTCACACTGAACCAGCTCTACACTCTCCATCGAGTGCTCAAGAATTCATGGGAGTTTGCCCAACCAGTCCACATGTGTTGTGGAAGAAGAAGCTGAGTCGCAAGACGAAGCTCTCGATTTACCGGTCAATCTATGTTCCTACTCTCACCTATGGTCATGAGCTTTGGGTCATGACTGAAAGAACAAGATCCCGGATAGAAGCGGCTGAAATGAGTTTCCTCCATAGAGTGGCTGGGCACACCCTTAGAGATAGGGTGAGGAGCTCAGTCACCAGGGAGGAGCTTGGAGTAGAGCCGCTGCTCCTCTGCCTCGAGCACAGCCAGCTGAGGTGGCTCACGCATCTGTTCCGAATGCCTCCTGGACGCCTCCCTGGGGAGATATTCCGGGCATGTCCTACCGGGAAGGGACCTCGAGGAAGACCTAGGACAGCTGGAGGGACTATGTCTCTCGGCTGGCCTGGGAACGCCTCGGGCTCCCCCCGTAGGAGCTAGAAGAGGTGTCTGGGGAGAGGGAAGTATGGGCATCCCTGCTGAGACTGTTGCCCCGGAAACCCAGATAACATGGATGGATAGATGGATGGATGATGGACGTGGATGGACGGATGGATGAATGGATGGATGATCAATAATGTTAAATAATAATAACGATGATGTGATGAAAACGTGACGCGTCACCTTTGGAGACAAGAGGCTGTGTTTATTGTTAGTTTACACACACACACACACACACACACTTCCCACCTCCTTGGCGTCTTCAGGTTCTCCGTGGTTCAGGGCTGAGTACAGGATCAGGTACTGTGTTGCTCCTGGCGCCGCCCCCCAACTCACCTGCAGCGTGCTGTGGGAGGCGGGACCCACCTCCAGGTCGGCAGGCGTGGCCAGGGGCACTGTGGGAGGGGGGAAACATAAAAACATCACCGTCGGAAACACTTGTCCAGAGAGGAGACATGTCAGACAAAACACAACGTTTTGAGGACAGAAAGAGAAAATCCTCACATTTACGATTTTTTGTATTCGCTAAGGATGCATCATTCATTCACTCACAACCGTTATTATCTCATCTACAGCTGCTTCTCCTCCATGTGTGTCATGGTTCTGCTGGAGCCTATCCTAGCTGGTTATGCGTGAGGGGCGGGGTACACCCTGAATGACACACCAGCTCATTGCAGGGCCAAACAAAAGACAAACAAGCATTCACGGACACACCAACGGGCAATTTAGGTTTGTCAATCCACCTCACCCGCTTGTTTCTGGAAGTGGGGGAACCCTGGAGAACCCGGTGAGAACCCGCCATGCGGACAACGAAGGGACTGTAACCTACACCCGTCCTGCTGTGAGGCTACAGTGCTACCCACTACCCACCGCTGTTGATGGATGATGCCTCACGTGGATCTCTAACAGAAGGATCATCAGAGGTGAGGTTCTTACATGTGGTGACCGTCCCTCTGAGCGCTGGACCAACGCTGTCCTCATACACCGGGAAGATGGACACGTGGTACAGAGTCAGAGAGGACAGACCCTCCAGAAGCACCGAGGTCTCTGAGCCGGACAGCACCACCTAGAGACAGACACTGCTGAGGCTGGAGGAGCTGACTGGAGTACTACCTCCACCTAACTGAAGGTCTAAACAGTGAAGGTCTAAACAGATAAGGTCTAAACAGAGAAGGTCTAAACGGTGAATGTCTAGACAGTGAAGGACTAAATAGTGAAGGTCTAAACAGAGAAGGACTAAACAGAGAAGGTATAAACAGTGAAGGTCTAGACAGTGAAGGTCTAAACAGCGAAGGTCTAAACAGAGAAGATCTAAACAGTGAAGGACTAAATTGTGAAGGTCTAAACAGAAGGTCTAAACAGTGAAGGACTAGACAGTGAAGGACTAAATAGTGAAGGTCTAAACAGAGAAGGTCTAAACAGAATGTCTAAACAGTGAAGGACTAAATTGTGAAGGTCTAAACAGAGAAGGACTAAACAGAGAAGGTCTACACAGTGGAGGTCTAAATAGTCCAAGTTTTAATAGTTAAGGTCTTAATAGTTAATAGTTAAGGTGTTAATAGTTACTTCAGAGTTAAAGTGTTAACTTTTATTGTGTAGCTCTACTTGAGTCTCAAACCCTTCCTGACAGTGTGGACCAGGTTCTCCTCTGACCTCTTGTGGGCTCTGACCCTCAGCGCTGTGGTAGACCACTCTGTGCTGCTGGACTGCTTCAGGAGGGTTGGTCCAGTGAAGCGTCACCTCTCTGGAGCCCAGTCCAGAGAAGCGGAGGTCAGTTGGACTCAGGTAGGAGCGGGCCGGGTCTGCAGTGGGCTCTGGTTCCATTCCTGCATGCAACAAATCAGAACACTGGAGGTCGGAGCAGTAATCAGGGTGCGTAGGACTTGAGGCGTCATGTTATGAGTGGGCGGGGCGGTAGCTACGTTTGGATACGCCCCGCTCCCGGATCTTCCCACACAGGATGTGGACCAGGCGGGCCACCAGCTTGCTGAGCAGAGGGAAGTCGTTGACGTTGTACACGTTCACATCGATGGGCTCCGAAGCCATTTGTCTCAACTCGTCCTCATCTGCGTTCTTCACACCTGAACCATCATTAAAAACATTGATTAAACATTATTAAAACATTAATGAAACATCATTAAAAACATCAATTAAACATTAATAAAAGCATTAAAAACAGTTCAACCCACTAAAAACATTTGGACATCAGAACATAATGAAAACTAGAGGGTGAAAATTGCACCTCATCCTCACTCTAACCCTCACTCTCACCCTTCTTCTCCTCCTCTTCCCCTCCTCCTCCTCAGTCTCACCTACAGCCATGATCTCCACGCCGGCGTTCTTCAGCTGGTTTGCTGCAGCGATGGCGTCGTCTTGAGATTTCCCATCAGTCAGCAGGACCAGGAAGAAGGGCGTGTCCAGCCTCCGGCCCGCCTCGACCCTCATGTTCTCATCCATGACGTGGAGCAGCGCCTGGCCTGGGGGGCGGGACATAGTTACACACTGATGACACACACTGAACAACACCGAGTCGAGTCAGGAGACAACTGTTCACCCAACCGTCAGAGGTTAGCCATGTCCTCACACCCAAACAAATAAAGCCACCGGCGATGTGATGTCGGAGATTGAGCTGGATGGACTGTTCGAATGCGATCTGAGCTCAGCCCATGTCCTAAACCTGTGGGGTGGAGTTTAACTCCTACAGAGGAACCCATGAAGATCATCAGGTCTACCTGTGAACGTGTTTCCTCCCTTATATCTAAACATCCTGACGGCCTCCAGCAGCTGCTCCTTGCTGGTGCAGTTGTTGAGCTGCCACTCAGTTCGGGGGTCTCCGCTGTACTGGGTCAGACCTGGACAACAGCAGAACTACCATTAGAGCATTAGAGAAGGTCAAGAGGTCAATGCTGTCTGGTCACAACCAGAATTGGGAGACTCAGTCAACACTCACAGCTCTTTCATTGACAGACGTTATTACTCTAACACACACTCTACATTTTCTATGTTCAGAAACAAATTTCCATCTTCAGTATTTTGGGACGCCGCAGAAATATCCTGTGGATGGAAAGAACGGGACACAGGACACCCACTAGGTGGCACTGTCCGCTTGAATACCGCCCACAGACGGGCGACGTGGCTTCACAGCTGCCCCTACCGATCTGGATGCGGTCCGGCCCGATGTGGAAGGGCGTCATCAAGCCCTCCAAGAAATCCCTGACCCGTCTGAAGTTGGTGCGTCCGATGCTCCAGGAGCCGTCCACCAACAACATGATGTCCGCCGCTGCGTCGATGTCGCACTCAAACGGTTTCCTTGGAGACGCACCTGAAGGAGGAAAACGTGAAACGTGACATAATGTGAACAAAACTGATTTTTTCCGGTCACCTCATGTGGAAGTTTCCCCTCAGAACACAGCGGTACACATTCAGGAAGGGAACGCCACGATGATGAGAGCGTTTTCATGACGATCGTGTCTGGTTTAAACAGGGAGGACACAAACGTAAGCCCTGAAGCTGTCATGATCCTTTGCTGTAGCCGATGTTCCGGCTACAAGTACGGATCACTGTTCACACCAACACTTCCTGCCAGCTAGTTCCTTTGCTAGAAGGAAGCGCTAATGGTACAACTTGCTCAAACATTACTACTCAATCTCTACCACTTCTTCTGGTGGGAAGCCTGGAGCAGTAGTCCAGCTTCATAAAAACATTTCGCTAAACCAGTGGTCCCCAACCACCGGGTCGTGGACTGATACTGGTCCGTGGGTCAATCAGTATCAGTATTTTGTTAATGCTGACCCTGGGGGCTTCGGCTACCTGTCGCTGAGGGGCTTCGGCTGCCTGTCTCTGGGGGACTTCGGCTACCTACCCTGGGGGGCTTTGAGTACCTGTCCCTGGGGTGTAAGGAAGGTGTTTCCTCAGCTCCGTTACCTTGCGTTGAACCCTCGCCTGCTTTAGAACGATCCCGCTCCTTCTCTTTCTTCCTCCTCCTCTTCTCCTTGGTGGGCTTGTTGGGGATCTCCAGTTGGGGGGGGCTCATTGTGGCTGCAGGCCCTGGAGAAGAGAGGAGAAGGCTAACACAAGCGTAGGGTTGAAGGAACACACAGGGAGTTTACGGCTGACATTGAGTCGACTCGTCCTCTAGTCGTGGAGAACAGAAAAGACGTTATTTATCTGTGATCTAATCACCTGTAGGTTTGCTAGTTTCAAACAGGATTATATTAAAAAAACAGCACTGACTAAATTACCCCAAACAACTAAAACTTGCTGGGAGGGTTTCAAATGGGGGAAGAAAGAAGTTAGATCATTTTGGAGGGTGCATATCCATCGGATCACAAGCACCGTGGACAGACGCAGTCAGGTTTGCTGTGAGGTTTGCAGTCTCATTTGACTTTTAACCCTCAGCACTTCCTGTCATACTCAAGCCCGTTGGACTTCATCATTGGCTGTAAACTGTGTCTTTTACATGGTGGTAACATGTAACATGTGTGAATCTGTGATGCCCTGACCTTCAACCCTAGTGATGGCAGTGGTGGTGGTCAGCGCCGGGTACAGGACTGTGGGCAGATCCAGGAACGCTTTGGTGGCATCGTCCAAGTCTCCGGACCCCGAGCCGCCGGGCAACACCTTCTTCCTGTGCTCTCGGCCACCGGTGCGGATCATCTCGTCCTCCCGGAGAGCCTCCACTGGAAGGCAGAGGACCATGGAAGCAGTCCATAACACAGAAACGAGGCTCGTGGGGCAAGAAACCAACCAACTTTAGAACTCTAGTTATGTCAGTTTGCAAAATCCTCTTAATAATACCAAATGTTGGTACGGTAGATTCTTAAAATGTACGTATTACAGATAACAAGAGCAAAGACCTGATGGTTCATGTTGATCTGATGGTTCATGTTGACTGATCAAACTGGACTATATCTATCATGACACCACTTATTGTATTATCATATATAAATATGTTATTCTCCTGGTCAGCAACATGGTTTCCATTCGAGATAAGTACTGAGACACGAGCAAATGTCACATGAGGACAGTATTCAATGTTTTTTCCAAAATGTAATAGTTTTTGGCACAAGAAATAATCACAAAATAAATATGGACAACACATCAAACATGTGGAAGAATTTGGCAAATCACTACTCAGAAATGGTCAGATCACAACAACTCACTGAGAGTGGAAACGCCTCGGGTCAAAGGCTTCTGAAAGGAGCGGCTGGAGTGCCCAGACGACCGCCATGCTCAAAGGCTGTGGTCAACCAGCCCATCATGGCTGTATGTCAGTCACACAGTGGTACCAACAAGCCCATCATGGCCATATGTTAGTCAGACACTGGTTTGAGGTGTCAAAACATGCAGGAACAAATACAGCCTTAAAGTTGAAGTGGGCATACGAGCTCCATACGAGCCATAAGTCACTTGAATGGCAACCGTTAATTATTGTCCCAAATCCTTGCAAATGTTTACACAAGCACTCAGCACTTGCACACTGTGCCCCCCCCCCCCACCGTGTTCTGCCTGCATCTTGTGTTGTTTTAGTTATTTATAGTAGTTAAAGTATTTTAGATAGTTAAATTAATGTATGAATGTACAGTGAGACACCACCTGCCGGAAACAAATTCCTTGTCTGTTCTCCAACAGACGATGGCAAATAAAAGTGATTCTGATTCTGATTCTCCTTTGGACAGTTGTGTTTTCATTGGCCAGACTGCACCTCGTTGAGAAAGGCAGACCAATTTTCCTTAAACCTGCTCTACTGCTGTGTGATGTTCAGGATGTTCCCTGTCTGGGTCCATGTAGGGGTTTGACCACAGGTGTGAACACGTCGGTGCAGACCCACCAGATGCCACGGCTACCAGCTGCTGTAGCAGGACTACGAGATTCTGGAACAGTTCTCGATTGACCTAAAAAGGACTGTTGGACCTTCATGGAGGAAAATATTCTAATGAGGGCCATTAAATTCTACTGAGGGCCACTGGATTCTACTGAGGGCCATTCGATCACATCCCATGTAATGGACTGTTTTGCCATCATTCCTTCACTGACTTGTACAGGAACAGTTCTCGACGGTCAAACGTGATGACACGCATCAGAACGCTGTCCAGCTCTGCTGTCATGAAGCTGCTTTCTTCTGATTGGACGACTGAGGAGACGTGAAGACTGTTGCTAAGTGGCTTAACTCTAATTTAAGGTCAACAACCACAAACCAAAGGCATTGCCTCTGCATAGGGTGACCTGTTCTGACTGGTTCAGCCGGAACAGTGCCGGGCCTACGGCGGCTGAAGCAGCTGGGATGGAGGATCAGGAAGGAATTCCCAGACAGACATCATTCCAGCCTGACAGCCGGCGTTACGAACTCACTCCCCAACACGGTTTCCCAAGCTGCCCAGACATGTTCCTCCTGACACAGTAACCTATCATGACCAGCACCGCTTGCTAGAACAGGCAGCACAGGGCCCCGGATTGAGTGTTGAGAGGAAGTGTCTGGGGCCAAAAAGATAGAGATACCAGCGACTGACATGAGAAGAGTGAGAATGCAATCAGAGAAACAGGAGCACCCCAGGGGCCACAAATGTGAGGTTTCTACCCCAGGTTTCATTTCAGTACCCACAGTGAGTTCAAACACAGCCCAGGTTCAGCCTGTAATCCAGCTGGAGTGGCATTTACACCCCCTCATTGTGTGTGAGTGGGTGTGCTTTGGTCTGTCTGGGTGGGGCATCAGAGGAACCGCTGCTCACTCAAGAAGGTGGAGGAATGTCAAACATGCAGCACTTCCTATAATAAGACTTTACTGTGTCGAATGTGTTATTTCACGGTGCCACTGCGGTGGCGATGGGGGCGGTGGAATCTGTTGTTACCCCCACTAGGTTTCACGTCACATCCTTTCATGCCCCGTCATGTTCAGTAATTACAGATTATGGTGTATAGCAGACCCGTGAAGCTCCTCGGGGGCTTCTGATGGTTTGCGTCGTACTCCTTTCCCCATGCGTTTCCCCATACGTTTTCCTCATTCCTCTTGCTGTGTTTCTTACTGGTGAAGCGCCGCTTGGCCAGAAGCTTCTCTGCCGTGCCATTGAGCATGAGGACCTGTAGGACATATTCCTGACTGGCGTCAAGCCCCGCCACCGTCGCCCGGCCCCTTGTGGTGGTGAGCATCATCTCTGGCTGCGGCTCCCCTGGAAAACAAAGAGGCATGTCAAGGATTTCCTGAAATCACGCAACGTCATGGATCAGGAACCAGCAGTAGAACCACTGAGAACCACCTGCTCAAGAGGGGAAGAACCAAAGCAACACAACCTGTGGACAGGCACAGCACCAAAATAGTCTGACCCATTTATTCAACCCTCAGGTGGATTTGAGGAGGTCGTCAGAGAACTTCACCTCCATGACGTTTCATTAAGTAGGTCGGGTTTCAACTCATGATGGTTTGTACTGCAGACCGGATCATTCCAGCTCGTTCACCTGAACTCTTTATAAACAAAATTGCAGGATCATCAGTTTTAAAGACTTCACCTGAGTCAGCAAAAATAGTCCAAAGATTTGGACAGAGGAAATGAAATGCAGGTTGTAAGTTCTAAGAAGTGCATGGGCATGTCAAACCCGCAGAAATACAACAGATGAGAACTGAACACGTGACCCCCACCGAGAGGGTCATGTTGTGTGTGTGTGGGGGGGGGTGGGGGGTGGGGGTGGGGTGGGGTGGACTAGACATCTATTTGGCCTTGGTGGAGCTTCGTGTCCTACTGGGGGCCATTCCAGTTTGAACAATACCTGACAGATAAACAGATCATGATGCACAACCACCCCGACCCCCCACTAGATGAAACAGGGTATTCCCCACACACATCAAACCCAAACACATCCTCTGAACCAGACATTAGTGTTTCTTCTTTAGAGATGTGTCTGAGGAGGATAAAAACAAAGCGAGGGGAGAAGCTGAAGAGGCAGGAGAGTCCTGGGTGTGAAGGAACTCCGTCGACCCCGTCGTCTGTGAGGCAGGAGGCAGGAGGACCAACAGATAGAAGATGTACAGTCAGAATGAGACGTGATTTGAATCTGTTTCCAATTCAGTTACATTAACATATCTGTTTATTGGTATTTTGGTGGTACTTCTGTTTCCAGCTCTCAGACTTCTCAGGACTTCCTGAAAGAAAGTGAAACTTCTTCACGCCTCTGGAAGGCATTTAATTTGATGTGGCAACTCAATTTATTTGTCTTTTGTGGATGTCTACATGGCTGGAGGCAGACGGTTGTCTGTAGGGTGGTGATTGGTTCGAATGTGACTCCCTCTGTCCAGGATGGAGCTGACATATCATTTACTACATCTAGAAAGCCCAAATTCAACAGTAACAGTCAGGGTCCCGCCCTACGCTGGGTCAACCTCTCACACGACAATGTGGGATAAAAGTAATGATTCCAGTAATAATACGCTCCGCAGCTCTAGGATTGGCTGGTTCCTTGTTTAGATTGACTGTAAATGCTTTAAATAGTTTGGATGTGTTTCACTTCACTGCTAGAGCCTCCTGTCAGCTGGAGAGGCAGGAGAGTACTGGGCGTGATGAATGTCTACTGTTAGTTGAGTTTCCGGTGACCGTCTAGTGATGTGGAGACAGTCGTAGTCATCAATCTCTAACATGGAGCGTTCCCTACCCTGTGGTAGACAGAGTGGGGTAGACAGAGTGGGGTAGACAGGGTGAGGTAGTCCTGTGAACTTCAGTGATGTCTAGTCATCACCTCCTACATTTAGTGTGTGTTCCCCAGCCTGAGTTCTCTGTGAGGTTGGGTTCTAACGCGTTGGGTTTTAACACGGGTTCTAACACCTTGGGCTCTGACACGTTGTGTTCTACCAAGTTGGGCTCTAACACGTTGGACTGTAACATGTTGGGTTGTAACACCTCCAACCTCAACCAGCCCCCGTCTCTTCTGATTCCTTGAACTCTTGACGGACAGTCTCACCTGAGATGGGTTTCACCCGGACTTTGTAGCCCTGAACAGGTCCATCAGCCTCCTTCCATTTCATCTGCAGTCTGTCCTCAGATAGGACCGTCAGCTTGAGGCGACCTGGACGTTCAGAGAGACAAAACGGTTCAGGTTTTAAAAATGGACATCTGTGGGTGACATAAATTTAATGAACTGGGTCATGATGAGTCCAGCGGGCCAGCAGCAAACTATTCAAAGAGCTCAGGAACGACCCGTCCTGCCGGATGGCCAACCATCTCACCCCCTCCTCCAAAAATAAAACCCATGTACTGTTTCAGACTTCATCTACATAATTCCAGACGGGGTTTCCCAACAAGCAGCGCCTTTCATGTCTGTCTGCCCCCGCCCTCTGTCCATCCTTCCTTCCAGCTGCCTCTCCATCCATCAAAGCCTGGCCTGTCCTCTCATCTGGTACAGCAACAGGAACAGGACGCTGGCAGGGAACTGGGGGGTCAAAGGTCATGTCAAAGACGTGTCAAAGACTTAGTGTCTGAGGGTTTTGTATACTGGGTGGCAGGATAACAGACATTGAGGAAGTGAGGAGGGGGGGGAACGGAAACGAAGAAGACAGAGGACTGCCGACATGTGAACGTATGACCCCTAGCTCCCAACAGACCTTCTTCTTTTCCAGCATGTATGCAAACATATGCATGTATGTATGTATGTTCATGTGTGTTTGGGCCCATCTGGGGGGTCTTTATCTCCTGGGGTGCTCAGCAGAGAAACACAAAGGGTCTGAAGGGGATTTACAGAGACCGAGGTCAAGGTCCAACCTACCCCCTGTCAGGAACAACTGTCCACACAAGTAGTGGTATTTTACGGTCTAGTGTGGACAGAGAGCAGCTGCCGTGGCCATGTCCCTCCCCAGACATAACGAGCCCCCTGAGTGTTTTATCAAACTAAATATAAGATTTTAAAAATATTATACATCGTACTTGTAAAATGGTGTAAACGGTTAAAATGGGAGGGAACTACTTTATGATAATGTTTTATTTGGATTTCAACTTACTGCTAAATGTTCTTCTGCAACGGTATTCAGCATAGAAATTTAATTAAATTTCAAAACGAAAAAGTGTAGAGTGAAAGAACGGTAAGATTTAGAAATGCAAAATGCAAAATTCAATGTTTTTGGTAGAAGATTCCCTCCATCAAGTTGGTCGCACGTTTGTGTTTGTTTCTCAGAGGGCTTAGTCAAAAACTCCATGCAAGGACTCTCATGAATGTCACTGGAACAATTCTGAATGGGCCGGAAAAGCCTTCTGGCTTTTTGGCTAGAGACAGGTTTGAGAAAATCTACATCTTAAAATAGTCTCAGTTTAACATTTCTCAACAAGACACGGCTCAAAATCTGAGGATTTCACATCTACATCCTATAATACTATCAAAAGACTCAGGAGATCTTCAGAAATCTGTGCCTGATTAAAGGCTATCATGACTCTATGAAGCTTTTCATTGATGGGCTCAGAGGCACTGGTCGTCATGGTGATGAGTGACGGACGTGAAAAATCACCTGAAACACTCTGGACCTGAACCCCTCGACACGCGCTGACCTGGAGAAGTGTCCTGTTGTGTTGGGTTGGTTATTTCAACCTGACGAACTGCCTGAAGACATAATGACCTCTGACTGACCTGGGTCAGAGGGTAGACTGTCCCGTCTCCAGTCCAGACCTGCTCCCCGGTGGGAACAAATGACACATCACTACTGAAGTAGAACATCAGGATAGAACAGGACAGAATTCCAGAGCTTCAACACCATCGTCTGTTCACACAATAGGTGATGTAAACACACACCTGTCCTTCACCCTTAAAAATGGCTCACGAGCATCAAATTAGAATGAGCATAACAACCAGCAGGAAAGTTAATCAGTTTGAACATTAAAGATCTTGTTGCTGTATCAGCGTTTAGCTAAATGTCACATGACGAGCGTTTTTCTGATTGACGTTTTCTTACAGTCTTACATCACGTTCCACAGTTCCCCAGTAGACAACCCTGAGCTACTGTAGCGCTACTTGTACTAAACAAATCTTTGAAGGGGTTCTATTATGAACTACACATTTCTTCATATCTCGACATATACATAGTGGTCCTCCCTAACCGTACCAACTCCTACAATCTGGAAAACAAATGCTTCCTGTATCAATAGATATATTAAAAAATGAAAAATCCACAGCGAACACACTCCGATTCATAACAGCGCTGTGTGTGATATCACACCTGGAGTGATTGACAGAGTTATTGAACTATCCTGAGTTTTACTTGATTGTCCACCCGGATGTGGGCGTGGTCATCCCTGAGGTGTAGTTCGTTCAGGTTACAGTAGCAGTGTGTGGTACCTCACAAGCTGTTGAAGTCAGCTAGCATTTCGCCAACTAGTTAGCTCCACTTCAGTCACACACACACACACACACACGGTTCACAACAGTTCTTACAGTTGCTTATGACTATATGTAAAGTGCTACATTGATACATTCGTCCTCTTCCTCACTGTGACATAGGTTAGTAGACAAAGGTAAAGTAGGAACTTCACGCAACAGTTCAATATACTTTATAAATACAAGAAAAAACCTTGGTCCTTCTTCTACGTTAACATCCCATGTTTTATTAGACTGCATTAGCTTAGCTCCCAGTGTAGTCAGCAAGCAATCTCTCATTGTCTGCGATGATTGCTGGAAACCACAGATTCAATTACCTTTTTCCATGTGTTAGGTTCCGCTAACTGAGAAAGCAGCTCCACGCTTAGCGCAGAAATATCAACAGTTATATCATGAAAAATAAGATGGAAAAACAAGAGAAAAATAAGAGCGAAACACATAGTAACAAAGTTACTAACACATATACTGTATACTGCGTTAGCTCCCAGTGTTGTAAGCAAGTGATCTCTCATTGTCTGTGTTGATTGTTAGGAAACACAACTTTAATTATCTCCTGTTTGTAATCACCTGTTGTCTCCCCCACTGATTTCTATCTCATTTGCTAACACTGTGTATTTTTCTCCCCCCAAAAATCCTCTGCGTTTACCAGCCGGTCTCAGTTCGATTAGCCATCTTGTGTTTAAACGATGAGCGATGAGGTATGTGACCGGGAAAGCAGCTCCACGTTTAGCGCAGAAAAATCAGCAGTTATATCATGGAAAACAAGAGAGAACAACGCAAGAAAAATAAGAGCGAAATACATAGTAACAAGTTAAAGAAAGTTAAAAAAGTTCCAGACTATGTTAGATGGCCGGTAGCATGCGTTCACGTGGTGCATGTAAACAAAACGCACGGCTCATGCCCATTACCAAGGAGTGTTTCGGGGCAGAAGTGATTTTCTCAATTTTCAATCAAAGATATTGAAGGCTACGGATCAGTTTGAGGCAAGACATTCCAGTTCAGTGTAACTGGACATCTGGAAGCTGAATGACACAGCCAGCTAACTAGCTATTATTACTAGAAATATGTGACCTTCCAGGAAATCAATATAGTCTTATGTCTCATCTAGGACAGGATTGGACAAACGAGCACACAATCTGTCTGGACCCTGTTAGCATGTGGCTAACCATCATGTCCAGTGTCAGCAGTAATGGTTACAACGGTCATGGAAGGTATCATACCTTGGCCACGGACCCCCGAGGACAGCAGCAGTAGGACGCTGAGCAGGAGGACCAGCATGAACCACTGAGATGATGAAGATGAAGATGACGACTGAAGAAGGTGAGAAGACATGAGTGGAGTCTGGAAACATGGAACACAAGACCAGGAACGTTTAAAACACATCTTCAGTTTGTATGACGGGTCCATGATAAATCAGTAAGATAACCTGCATTAAACAGATAAAACATGTAAACTAACCAGGTCAATAACACAGAAACCAGCAGCAGTTGAGTTAATTGTATAATAACGTCTAATAATTCACCAATTATCCAGTTCATTATATTGGATGATTATTTTCACATCCATCAAACTGAAAACAGCTAGAGAGCTTCCTGAGGTCGAACCAACAACCACCTGAACTCACCGGCGTTTCCCATGGGAACTGTTTCATGACTGAGTCCCAATTACAGACGTCACACAGCTAATGACACACACACACACGCACACGCACACGCACACGCACACACACACACACACACACACACACACACACACACACACACACACACACAGCGCTGAGGGGGACAACATGTAACACAGAGGTATCTGGTGAACAACAGCTGATGCTCTTCCTTCAAGATTATTAAATCTCTCACAGCCCTTACACAGATTCTATCACCATGGAAACAAGAAACAAAAGAATCCCTGGATCAGATGAAGTTCTCCTCTGTCCCGGTTCCTGGTTTGGTTCTAGAGGGAACATCACAGATTACAAGGACGGGTCAAGAGTGACGTGTGAACTGATCCAGGTGTTTAGTGGTGTGTGTGTGTGTGTGTGTGTGTGTGTATGTACATGTATATTAAATACACACACACGTATATTTTTACTGAAGTAGAATCTGATTGGTTCTCATCTCCTGGGGTGTTGCTCTCTGTCTTTCAGTGTGTTTTTCTGGATCCTGCTGTAAAACCTGCAGCCTGAACACGTAACATGTGATGTATGTCCAGTATGTGACAGGACGCCATCGCTCTTTCATGTTCTCTGGTTCCACCTGTAGCTGCATGTCTGACTGAAGCGCCTGTGGAGAGGAGAACCTCCTCTTCATCTCCACGGAATGAAGTTACATAAGCAGCACTGGCTGCAGACTGACATGGGTTTGAATCTCGCTAACTAACAGAACCCACCAAACCATTCTCCTCCGGTGGAACCAACGGCTTCAGACCCTGATCACACCTTCTGCTCGTGGTTACAACAGATCACCATCAGAACCTCTCATCTGTCCTCAACTCAGCTCACTTCAGACTAGTTTTCACATCTTTGATTTGTGTTTTTTTTTCCCCTTATGCTCATTTTTATAATGTGCACTTATTTAAACTAATTTATTCTAAATAATAAAGTCTCTGGTCTGTGTCTGAACGGGGGCATTAAGAACCTCGCCTCAGAGTCTGACTCCACTCATGTCCCATGACGCAGGACGCAGTGAAGGGTTCACCCCTCTCTAAGCACCGGGACGTCCCGGTGACGTTCAGGGGTCCCGGGGAACGCAACACAAGAACCTTTCTCCTGGTTCCGGTACCGGTTTCACTCCCTGCAGACATCAGTTGTGGATCCTAGCAGCGGAAGAAGTCGTTCCGTACCTGCGGATCAACCCACCGTCGATGCGCGCACCTGAACGCAGCTCCTCCGCCGGTCCTCCTCACACCAAGAACGGAACGTTTAACGCCTAATCGTTTCCCGTTCTTAGCAGATGGGGTCGATAATCCGGTAAAAAAAACCCGCTGCCCCCCCCGCCCCCCACCAGGTGAGTCTTACCTGTCTAAGGAGTCCTCGTTATTCGCTGGTGCGGAGCTCGCGCTGCATTCCTGAGCGTGGATGTCATCACGCGCCAGTTCCGTTGAGCAGTGGAGCCGCGCGGGTGGGACCGGAGCTCCTCCGGTTGAAACCCGAGGAGCAGGGCCCTCCCGCCGGCGCGGATGGGGCGTGGTGCCGCGGGCAGGGGGTCGCGTCTCGCTGCAGAGCAGACGGGGGGGTTCGAGTCTCCACTGATCCAGGATGCAGTTCGAGGCTCTGAACACGGAACGTGGGCCCGTCAACGTGTCCAATTCCACGTGAAAACACAGGAAGTAACTTGATAAGAATAATATTGATAATAATAATAATAATAATAATAATAATAATAATAATAATAATAATAATAATAATAACTTTTATTTAGAGGCGTCTTTCTGGCAGGCCAGGACATCTTACAATAAAAGCACAAGAGGTAAACACAAACATCATAAGTTTAAAAAAAGGTATAAATAAATATATAAATTAGTGCGCCTTAAAATCACAGAGAATAGACAGTTGTATTTTAACAATGTTTGTGAATTCCACATTGAACTGATACATTTTGGGAATCAAACCCACAACCGTCTGCTTGTGGGACACCCCCCCCCCCCCCCGGAAACAGACATTCAGCAAAATGTGGATTTTGAATTTTGTTTTCCTAGAACTTTCATATCTAAACGTGATCTTTTCCTAACACCTTAATCCTGATCCAGGTCTGAACTCAAACCACGACCCCCTGAAAGATCAACATGACACTCCTGACTAAAGAAGGAATGAATTAAAAAGTAGGGAAAACCTCAGGTTTTTTGCCCCTCCTCTTTCTCCTCTTGCACCTCCTCACCTCACCTGCTCTTGGTGCACCGGGGCTCTTCATCCAAACGAAACACCTGAACCTTCACTTCTGGCTGTTATGTCTCACCTCACCAGGAGGTGTCAGTAGTTCACCCTGAATCACCAGATGTGACGTCTCCCCAATGAGAGTCAACAAACGACAAGTGGGACGATGATAAAAGCAAATGTGCATGTTACCTGTTACCCATGTTACCTGTGCTATCTATTACCTGTGTAACCTGGTACATGTAATGTCTGTTACTTGTGTTGCCCATTACCTGACAATTAACAACTACTGTATAAAATACTGACTACAATGTCGACTTTTCAAACACTGGTTTCACTCTGGTTTGACTCTGGTTTGACTCTGGTTTAACTCTGGTTTAACACTGATTTAAATATAGTTTAACATTGGTTTAACACTGGTTCAACTTTGGTTTAATACTGGTTGAACTCTTGATTAATGCTGGTTTAACTCTGGTTTGACTTTGGTTAACACTGGTTAAACTCTTGTTTAACACTGGTTTAACTGTAGTTTAACTCTGGTTTAACATTGGATTAACTCTGGGGTTTACTCTGCTTTATCCCAGGTAAGTCTTAAGTTTTGTTTTCAGGTGTTTTTGGAAATGCTGGCAAGCGATGAAGTCCAACAGTCCTGGAGTCATGTAGGAGGTGTAGACGGTTCAGTCTGGAGTAGGTCCAGAAGAACCAGCCTCTGTAGGATACGGTCCATCCTGCGTGAGTGTGTTGAATTGGGCTGATCCTGCAGATGAAGCGGATTACAAAGCGCCCTAGATTACCCCTGGATAATTACTGAGTCCACAGAAATCCACAGAAAATATTCACTAGACATTCAATGCATCCTGTTACAGGGAAGTAATCCCTGATTTAGTCCTCCACACCAGTGTGGATCATTTTAATGGTCTTGTTGCGCTATGGACAACTACCACAGCCATAATTGCCCTTGGGCGAGGGTAAGTAAGTGAGTTCCATGACTGACCTTCATGATCCTCACGGGCTTCACTCTGTTTTTGTGTTAATAGCGATGATCAGATGTGTTCACGCCCCCTAGAGACAGACTACACCACTTCAGGCAGGAGGGAGGAAGCTTGTTGCTCCAGTGAGTCCTTCCAGGAAGTCATGATAATGGACCCATTATTCATCATCTAAGAAGACCACTTCTACTTTTAATTCTAGGAACCTACTCCATTTATAATTTCAGACAAGCGTGTTTTTGTATGGAATTAAAGCAAGTTTCCAACACATGAATATAAACAGTTAAGAGTAGAAAGAGTGTCCAAGTAAATCCTAAGCTGGTTTAGGGGGTTGGACGTGTTTGGTACCAGAGCGTTCGCTGCAGCTGGAATAACACTAGAGAACTTTAAGACACGGAACCTAAAGACACAACACTGAACAACCATTGTGGATATATTATTTTTTCCCGTCCTAACGTTCTTCTCTGTGGTTGTTTGTAGGGGTCACCCCAAACTTTCATGCAGTAATTTAGATCTAGTCATAGCAATGTCATCTTGAATGCGCTCGTTTCAATCTCTTACGAACTTCACTATACTTCATAAATTATGAATGTTTATTTAAATGGTGAGATGTTTTGGACTCACCCAGGGGCCTCCATTAGTAGTTTTAATACATGCTAATTTATATTCATCAGTTTTATATACATTTTTTTCCCTAAATGTTTCAGTGCCCATGTAGTACATGCTCCATAAAACCCTGTTTTTAATGTAGAACCAGTAGGGCTCGAAGGTCAAAGGTCTGCAACACTGGTTTTTGTCTTGAACTGAATATGCAGAGATTTCTAGAGGACAGAGGAAGAAGATGTAGGTCAGGGAGTCAGGATTCCTGTGCTTCAGTCAATCTGTCCTCCAGAGACGTGAACATTAGATATTTGACTGGGCTGTAGATGTGAAGGAACGCAACTGAAGTGGAACCTGGAGATATGAGTTTAATCTGTTCCGTGACTGGTCTCACTGATGTTGTATCCATCCGCCAACACGTGGAAAAGAACAAGATCTGGTCTCAGCTGAGACAATATAGCAGAAATTCTGGATGTGCTCAGAGCTAACGCCACAGTTACTATAAAACTGCATGTATAAAATGTGATTTGTATGTGATTAGATGGGATTTATCAAAAACTGATCAAAAATTAGTTTTCCTCATTTATCTTGCGTGACGGGGTGGAGATTTTCTGCTTAACCGAGGATGTGAAAGGAAAATCTACCAAAAATGTTCCAAAAGAAACGATAAAACTAATCCTTGTCTGAACTTAGCGTTTTCAAACTGATGAATGATGTCACTTCCTGTTTGTGGTGTCACATATAGGAAGTGTATTGCATTTTGGTGCAAAAATACAATAATGTGATGGGGTGGAACACGGAATTAATAGACACATAAATCATATTTTAACCAAAAAATAGGTCGTTTTAAAATACTTTAACATATTTCTGATTGAGAGGAAATATTTCTAAACATAAGAATAAGTGTGAGATTTTTTTTGATCTTTTCAAGTTTCATATATTAAATGAATGACAAAAAAATACTCAGAGCAGACACAAGAAAGTGATTGTACTGTGGTACCTGGGGAGGAGGCAAACCTCCCCATGAGTCCAACAACGCCGCCTCCCGAAAATGGGCAGGAGGACCCACAAAACTTTTCTTTGGTGTGGTGTGGCTGACAATATATTTTTCCGCTAAGGGACAATTGAAAAGAGGCAGGTATGTAGCTGTATTCAAAATTCATTGCTGCCTGTGTAGGTTCCCACAGTACTTTAACAGAAAAAGATAAAAATATGTAAATTGTATATTTATTATTTGTATTTTAGCTCATGCTAACACGTAAATGTGAATCAGTGGTTTCTGATACTAAAACATCACTGACAGCTTTATGATGTCTTCAGTCTTCTTCGAATGCTGGGGACCGTTTTCATGACCCAGTACTATTATTAACCCTTTAATAAACATACGTGATGAAACACATGACAAAACCGGTGAAATGACAGGCTTTTAGCTTTTAGCTCCCTCTCCTTTGTTCCATTCACAACCTTTTAGTGGAGATGCTTGTTTTAGAGCCCAGATGAATCATTTATGCAGACACGGTTTCTGATTGGGCTCCTTGTGCACCATGTGATCAGGTAGGAAGGTTCGGAATAAAAACTCTACAAACTGTTTCACCAACTACTTCTTTAGCGTCCAGCTGATGCTGTTCTCCACATCGGACTGATTAACACATCCTTAATCCGGCCGTCACTAAACTTCCTGATGAGCAGCGTGGTCCAGAACCCCTACATCGGCCGAACGCCAACCACCCGGGTGAGTAGGATGGACTGATGATGACTATGTGTGGATCTAGAGGCTGAAGAAGATCACGGAGAGCAGATCTGTGTTGGTTTCACTTCTGCTGGTTCGTGTTCTTCTCCTTCTTTCCTTTCGTTCGAGTCTGTCTTCCTTCGTAGGCATCAGGATGGGGAAGGAGGGCGTTGAATTATTGAGAGGGTAGGGATTTTCTGGTGCATGTGCACCAGCAGGCAGGAGGAAAGATTGTACAGGAGGGGTGAGACCTCATATTCGATGGGGGCTGAAACATACTGTACAACCGCTGTATGTCTGACATTTTGGACATGTTGAATCTTTGCGGTAAATACCACCAAGACTTAGACGTCAGATAATCAGACAGGAAAGAGGATTAAACAACAATTATTTTTTTGTGTTATTATTATATTGAGTTATATTTGCAGCGTATTTGAGATTCATTCTTGTGATGTTTTCTCCTTCAGCACAACATAGATGTCTTCCTGCCCCCCATCCCCCTCCCCGCCTGATGTTTATACAGCCTCTAACCTTTAAATAATTCCTCCTCAGGCAGCAGAAGTATCTAATGAATATTTACTGTGTGTGTTTGCATCATTTACAACAGGGCGTGTGTTTTTAAAACAGTTTTAAGACGAGTTGTGAGCTGCTTGCTTCCTGGGTGTCTGCTTCAACAGCATCAGCGCCTCTGTGATAACTTCATCCTACTTTCACTACCCTCTCCTTCTGCCTCCTCATTCGCTCCTCAACAGTTCAGCAGAGGATCTGAACCCTAGAACACCATCGTAATGTGATTTTCACCCCACAAATGTACTTTTTTTTTTTGTCCTAATTTATCAGTAATTTTGGATCATTTTTTTTAGGGTCCCCTGTGAAACTTTTTCTTCATTTTATTAGGCATGTCACATTTGAAAATAATTATATCCGTATTACCTTTTCCCACACTGTGATAGACTGTTTAAAGCACTTTTGTATTAAAGAAAAGTGTTTCTTTAGTACACGGAAATGCGCTGCATTCCCTAAGTCACGAACGCATCGCACTTCCGGATGCTGTCAGCCAATAGCATACGCATACAGTATCACGCTACTGCCTACCAGAAATCCGCAATGCAGTGAAGCCGGACATCTTGAATTGCGAACAAGCGAGGGATAAATTTATTTTGGTGTTTTGATGGGGTAGAAATCGCCGGCGTTAGTGATGTCGTTACTATTTTAAGTGATCGTGTTCTAGGATCGTGTTTGGATGACCAGCGCAGTTTGTAGCTTGTATTTTGTAGTTGTGAAATGTAACTTGGCTACTGTAAATTGTTAATTTTTAATATGTATATCTGTATGTATGAACCCCCCCTCCCCTCTGATGCCGAACATCATGCGAATTTGCGCCTTTGTGGGACAAATAAAGGACTATCTTATCTTATCTTATCTTATCTTATCTTATCTTATCTTATCTTATCTTATCTTATCTTATCTTATCTTATCTTATCTTATCTTATCTTATCTTATCTTATCTTATCTTATCTCATCTTATCTCATCTTATTTCATCTTATCTCATCTTATCTCATCTTATCTCGTCTTGTCTTGTCTTGTCTTGTCTTGTCTTGTCTTGTCTTGTCATGACATGACATGACATGACATGACATGACATGTCATGTCATTTCATATCTGATCTCATCTTATCTTGTATGAATTCAGACTTTTTAGTTCTCTCTCCCCACACTGTCATGTCTCCACCAATGAATTGTCTTCATGCATACCATAATAACACAAGGCTCCTGCTGTAGGATGTGACTATTGTTTCACAAAACAGTAAAAGTCATGTGCAGGTGTGTGATTTCATTTTTCCATCGCCACAGTCAAACCCTTACGCACATGTCCTACCCCACTCACCCACTACAGAATGGAAGCGGGGAGCAGACGCCATGAGGCAAGTAATGTTTGATTGTGACCACATGTCTTGTCATCAAACGTTTAGATGCCCAAACCTGGGGGCAGTGGAGGGGCCCTGCCAGGCAGTCGAGACAGCGGTGGGATATATCGCAGCAGCAGCATCAGCAGCAGCAGTGGGAACGGAGCCGCTGGAGGAAAGATTCTGTCCCTGTCGTCCATGAGCGAGAGCGTCCACAGCGGCCTGAGCTTCCTGTTATCGGAGCATGCAATGGAGCAGGAAGAGCGGCAGCAGCGCAACAGCCAGATAGCAGAGTTTCAGCGGCTGAGAGAGGTTCGGGCGGCGGCTCAGCTGAAAAACCTGGAAGATTTCCTGAGGATGAACCATGTGTCGCTCAAAGACAGCGTGTCTTACACCACTGGGATGAATTACAGGTGAGACGTGGCCAGAAATGAGTAGAGGTCTGAAGAGCAGTCGGGTTAATGGTGATGTCAGCGAGTTCAGAGGTAGTAGGTTTCATTACGGTGTTTCTTTTCTACAATTTGAAGACAAAGACCCAGCATTAAGTTACTGAACTAATAAGAATAATACGAATGTTTTTGAAAGAGTTTTTGGTCTAGTTTCCACTTTAATGTTATAGTTGTAATTAATAAGTGCATAAATATAAAAGAAGTGATTGATAGTGTTCATACTGTAAAAACGTCCATGTTCAGGTTCTCCCTTTGAAGATATGACGTCTGTCTTCATTTTAGTTTGATGCCAGAAAATAATGTGGTTAGAAAATCTTTTACCGACTCATTAAAAACATTTTTGGAGAAATCTTCTTGGACTCCTTCACCTAAAATCCTTTCTTCAGCTTTTAAACATGTGATCTGCTGCTGTGTTCTTTTGAGGAATCTTTACGTTAATGTCCTGAAGTTACTTCCAGTCTGTTTTCGAAAGCATGAGGAGTGAAGGTTGGGCCCAGGTAGGTGCATGATGGGTAGTGCAAGAGCTCTTTGTATTTAGAACCAATGTTATCACCCCTCAAACCCTTTTAATACTCAAAAAGAATTGTTTCCTGACTTATCTCCACCTCCTTCCTCAATGTTAGTGTATTTTAAGGTGCTGCTCAGCAGGGGAAGGTTCATTATTCATGATTCATTCCACCTCATAATTAACTGCTGTGATTCTTTATCGACAGAAACCTAGGGAAGTCTGGGCTGAGGGTGTCCTGTCTCGGATTAGGTGAGTCTTGTACAATTAAAATAAGGGAGAGGTGATGATGGGAGATGGGTGCAGTTACGTCTCCACGCTCAAGGAGTTGCCAAGCAATTAATGTAAATGTCTATGGGAGGACCTTCTAGGCTTTGCGCAATGCAACTGCCTCTCTGTCAAAGCATGGACAATGAAGTCCCAAAAACCATCTGTTTTCCTGAGTACGCATAGTTACTCAGAAGTGGATGAACAATTCAGTGAATTTGGTGATTTTGAGTAAAGTCAAGGGTTGGTTAAATTTGTGTTGTTCATGCTATAGTTATCTGAAAAACTGTTCATATCACTTCACTTCTGGTTCAGCTGACGAGTGGCACAACTTGCTGCTGCTCTACCCCAACCACTGAAAATATTTGATGGTTTTATTTATTTATTTTTATCTTGAAGAGAAATTAAGAGAGCACACTCTAGTCTTTTGTCAAACAAACACATGCATACAGTATATACGTATTAGTACGTACACAAACACATACAGGGGGGCCTGTTAGCACGCAATGGGAGGTAGAGTGTAGAGCTCCTACCCTGGTGCGCCCCAAATGACATGACTTAATCGAACCCTGAAATTGCTTTTGTTGGGGTGCTTTTGCGAACTCTTCACCAGAGCACTTTTGTGATCTGCGTGAGCCTCAACCAGTACCAGCTTACTCGTCCCATCGCTCACCGACATGTCATCCTCGACCTCGTCACCGACCGTAAGCTAGACTCTCCGTTTACTAAGATGTTGGAATGGCCCAAAGACTTTCGACAGATGAACAAATCCACTCCTAGTGGGTTTGTTTTAATGTGTATTGTATTTAAAATAAATTTACCCCCTATAATGCGACTGATGGGCCAGTGTGAATTATGTTTTTTTCTTCTTGGTCTGTCTTCTTGATAATGATTTTGTTTTTTTTTCTGGCGGGTGCGACTTTTATTGCAGAATGATGAATGAAAATATGGTAAATTCAGAATTTTGGTTTCTTTACTCAGAGAAAAACAGTTGATGTGATAAAGTGATCATGTTAAGCCAAAAAGTTTCTCAATCTTCAGTTGCAACTCAGATGATGCAGTCATTCTGTTTTTCAATAGGTACGTGGGTTACCTTTGGAGGCCAAATAACAGATGAGGTAGGAGAAAACACTTAATACACATACCTGTACGTGTACTTGGACCTGTATCTGTGTCTGTACCTTTACCTGTAAGGATTCACAAACCTGTACCTGTATCTTATCCATTCACAAACCTGTACCTGTACTTGGACCTGTATCTGTGTCTGTACCTGTACCTCTAAGAATTCACAAACCTGTACCTGTATCTTATCTATTCACAAACCTCTACCTGTACCTGTAATTGCATTCATTCTTGTACCTATACCTATGCTTGTACCTGTATCTGTATCTGTATTATTCTTGTGTATATACAGTACTTGTATCTGTGTGTTGCCTAAATTTGTACCTGTACTTGTACCTGTACCTGTTTCACTTCTTGTGCCTATACCTATACCTGTACCTGTAACTGTGCCTGGACCTGTGCCACTACCTAAGCCTGTATCCATTCATGTGCCTGCTCCTGTACCAGTAGCATTGTCCATTCATGTCTCTGTACCTCTACCTGTACACATCCCTGTACCTGTTCTTCCTGTACCTGTATTCATTCTTGTGCCTGTAGTTGTACCTGTACCTGTACCTGTATATATTCATGTGCCTGTACCTGTACTTGTATCTGTACCTGTGCTTGTACTTGTACCTATACCTGTAGTTATTCCTGTGCCACTACCTGTACCTGCACCTGTACCTGTAACTGTGCCTGGACCTGTGCCAAAACCTATGCCTGTCAGCCTGTATCATGTGCCTGTTCCTGTACCGATAACTGTGTCCATTCACGTCCCTGTACCTGTACCTCTACCTGTAACTGTACCTGTACCTGTACCTGTACACATCCCTGTACCTATACACATCCCTTTGACTGTTCCAGTTCCAGTTCCTGTACCTGTACCATGACCTCATTTATCCAGGTCATGGTTATCCAAAGGTATTTAAATCAGTCCACTTGTGGACTTGTAGAAAGTTCCTTGAATATGTTTCACCTCTCATCCTGGAGGCTTCTTCAGTTCTGGTGGTGGTTGATCTTATCTCAACTTCTAAACTGCGTTAGGTTTGGTGCTATTCATATTCCAATTACCATAACCAAGGCCCGCCTGATTGCTCAACGATGGTTGTTGGGAGGGCCAGGGAGTATCAATGGGAGTAGATGAATTACGTATTTCATATTTGTTGTCATTAGCATGATTCACGTCACCTTGGTCGATCTGCTGAGTGGTTCTTCTGCCGAGTTTCAAAAGGATCTGATTATAGATTGGTGAAAGATGATGTTGCAGACTTTCGATGAAAGTTTGCATCTTGTGGATTCTGATCTTGACTTGTGTCATTGACGTAACAGAATCAGTGGCTCGGTGTTGCTGTGTTGAACAAGGTCAGAGCACTGGTGTTTTCTTCCATGTACAGTTTGGTCACTATAGGAGACCCTGGCTGGCCCATGGCACATCCATGTTTTTGCCTATAGAAGCTCTTTCTGTACTGGAAATAGGTGGTGTTCAGGCAGAGGTCAAGAAGTTGGCAGATCTGGTCAGGGTTGAGGTTTGTTCTGTCACTGAGGGTGTTGTCCTGTAAAAGCCATTGTATTATTGTTTCCATTGTGGGAACACACGTGAATACAAATCGTAGGATACCATGGTTTCATCTGTATCCAGTCTCAGTCTCACCTTCTCCATACTCCATATACTACAACTCTTCGTGTTAAAGATTTTGAAGTGTAATAACCTAGGTAATGCAAAAAAAACGCATTGATTTTAATTTGAGTCATTTTTGATCCCACTTGTGGAAGTGGAGGCATTGATAACTTGCATCCAGGGGTTAAGGATCAAGGCAACTGTTGCTGTAAATGCTTGCCGTGCATTTGTCCCTGAAAAACCGAATAAAACGGGCTGTTCAAGGAATTGTTCGAGAAGGGCTTTGATTCAGTAATTAATAAGAGGGGAAAACATAAAGAAGTCCAGAAAATGAAAGTCTGTTCAGAAAAAATGATATGAAACGCTTTAAAATGGTAGACAAATCCAGAAAGCAGAGGAAGAAAGAGAAAACGACTATTTGAATGGTTCTGAGAGCAACCAAAGTGGCAAAGACTCAGCCAATGACCAGATCCAGGAGGATCAGAGAAGATCTAAGGTGGTCTCTGACTACTGTGACAATTCGACAACATCTATGTGGAGTCTAGCAATGAGCACAAAGCGCCCCCCCATGCAAACTCCCATTGTTAAAAAACAGATGTGCTGAAGCAGTTACAATTTCCCAAAGAACACATTGACTGGCCTAAAATGAAATGGTGCAACACTGAATTCAAGCTACAAAGTGAAGACAGTGAATGACGATGATGCTTTTTTTTAAATTTAAAAATAATTAAAAAGAAGCATCATGATATTGGGATGTTTCTGGTTCTAGGTTGTTGGTACTATTTATTGCATACCAGAGATCATGGATCAGTTTGAATCCATCAGGATACTAAAAATAATCATGTTAGTGTACACCGAAGAGGAAATACCCTCGAAATGTGTGCTTCAACAAGACAATGACCCCAAACACACTAGCGTGTGACAAAATTTTGGTTCCATACAAACAAAGTTCAAGTAAAGGCATGACCAGAAAATCCCCGGACTTTAATGCCAAAGAAAACTTGTGGGTTGACATTAAAAATGCTGTTCATGTGGCAAACCAAGAAATGCAGAGGAATTGTGTAACGTAGTACGATTGTCCTGGGCTGGAGTTCCAGTTGACCAGTGCCATAAGCCGGTCGACTCCATGCATCACACATATGAAGCAGTTATCAGAAACTGTGGTTGTACAACTTAATATTAGTTCATGATTCTCAGGAATGTTGAGTTTCAAGGATTTCTTATTAATACAGTATATTTTTAACTTTGTAAATAAAGATGTCAACACTGTTATTCTTTTGAAGATTATATTTCTTGACTTTCTGTAAAATATTATCAAATTCAATTATTTTCTTGTTTTAAAATAGAATATGCAGTGTCCCCAACGCATTTGTGTGCAGTAAAATAATTATTTGAAGAACTTTGAGGTTTTCTCACATTTTTAGACACACTGCTATTATGAACAGAACTGTCACTACATTCAGAGTAGACAGTGCTCAGTTTACCAACCAAGCCCAGAAGTGTTGTATCCTGGTCCTTATTCTCTTCTTATGGCGCTTCTGAAAAGAAAAGCACAGCATGTTTACTTTCATTTCCAAAGCTTTTGTTGTCGGTTCAGGGCCCCCCCAATGGTGAAGACACCCCAGCTCACCTCTGACTTCTTGTTCTCCTGTTTCAGGTGCTCCTCATATCTCAGTGCCTCCTCACACCTGGATGCGAGCTCCTTCTCGTAGTGTTTCCTCTGCTCTTCCAGTTCCGTCTGAAGGGCCTCCTCCTGCTTGGCGAGCAGCTCCTTGAAATCTTCCTCCTGCTTGGAGAGCAGCTCCTTGGAATCCTCTTCCTGCTTGGCGAGGAGCTCCTTCAATTGCTTCTCCTTATCAGAAGCCTCCTGCCTTTGGCGCTCCGCAGCCTCCACCATCTCATCCTTAGCCATGACACAGGCGTTGTGCTCATTTTTCAGGTTTTCTAGAGCATCCTTTGCGTCGTACAATTCGTACAAACTCTGCCTGTGATTCCTGGCGCGAAGGTTAGCCTTGTTGAGCTTTTCCTCTTTTTTCTGGAGGAGGTCGTTGAGCCGCGTGACTTCGGCTGTCTGCTCCCTTGACTTTTCAGTTTGGGAATCGAGGTTCTGCAGAAGTTTAGCAATCTGAACATCTTTGTTCCTGATCTCCACCAGTGCCTCTGAGAGGTGTTTCTGCAGGTTTTCCACGTCCAACATGACGGTCACATGTTGTGCCTTGAGGTCACGGAGCTCACTATTGGTTTCCTCCAGCTGAGTCTGTCTGCCGCTGTGACCCCGGTCCTTCTGTCCGGGCGTCAGGATGTTGCTTGTGAGCTCCTGCTCAGGTTCAGAAGGAGAACATTTCAAATATAGTAAAGTAGAGTTAAGGACAACAGTAGCACATGAAAGTGGAGACAAAATTAATACTATAAAATTATATAACAACTAGCGGGAACCTGTGGAAATTCCATGATAAAACAATAATATCAGACTTCATTCCAAAGATATGAAAACAAATGTATTGGTATTACAAATCAAGCGCACCCAACGTAGCTAAGAATCAACATGGTGACGTAATGACTTTGTGTTGGCAAATCATGGATTGCGCTGGGTGGGCATAGCAAAACCGTAGATGAATGTTAGCAGGCTAACTGGAGAAAGAAAGCTAACTAACGTGAGCTAACTAACGTGAGGTTGGGAAAGGAGCTAACGTTAAAGGAAAAGGCACCTGTCAAAAGAGCACATGGAAAAGACATTTTAGAGAAGTGATAGTTCTGTTAGCTGACTACATGAACGGAACTGTATTTAGTTAATTCAAGAGCGCTTTTGTCAGAGGCCCAAGGAGCATTTTAGACACTACACCGATTGTCCCATTCCAAATGGAAACTGCCATCGGTGCTGTTCACCCACAGGGCGCCGGTGGAAATTGGACTACTGTTGGTTGAAGGAGAGGAGGAAAGTATGTTCGTAGGAAGAGAGAGAAAAGAAACGCCAAAAGTATAGGACTGAGAGTAGGGATGTTAAATGTTGGAACTATGACAGGAAATGTAGAGTTGGTTGACATGATGCAGAGGAGGAAGGTGGACACTTCAGGCTCATCACTCTATCTGATACTCTTTTGACCTTCACGACATTCCAAACAAACACCCTGTAGGTGAACAGCACCGATGGCGGTCGTTGTTAACCCGGGCCTCAACCGATCCGGTATAGAAGTCATAAATTTGACTTGCATGTGTGTGTGTGTATATATATATATGTATATATGTATGTATATATGTATATATGTATGTATATATGAATATACATATATATACAGTATATATTCATATCGAGAGAGAGAGAGAGAGAGAGTGAGAGAGAGTGATAGATTTAGACATACTGTAGAGATATAGATATTGAGTAAAATCAGATAGATATGGTGACCTACCATTTCAGTCTTTCGTTCTTTTCGTTCCTTTCTCTTTCTTTTGGAGACACAGACTTCAAAGTCCTTCTCTGCTTTAATGAATGAGGAGGAAACAAGCAGCATTTTATTAAAGTGTTTCACTTTGATGACATTCATTCATTCAACTTCAAACCGCTTCATCCACTGTTGTGGTTTGCGGCGAGCTGGAGCCTATCCCAGCCTACTAGGGGCATGAGGCAGGGGACACTCCAGGCGTGGCACCAGTGAACCGCGGGGCGACTTATGTACACAAACATAAGGGAGAATATGCAAACTCCAATGTAAATCTCATGTTTGTTCGTGGACACAACTTATTTTAAGAATGATACAAAACTGAAACTGACATAATGTGATACCAAAGACTGATTTTTCCTCAGTAATGTGTTTGACGTAAAACAGATAACTCAAGTGCGCACACAGACAAAGACACAGACACACACAGACACACACACACACACACACACACACACACACACACACACATATATATATATATATATATATATATATATATATATATACACACACACACACACACACACACACACACACACATATATATATATATATATATGGAGTAAAGAGTTTGTAAAGTGGCGTTTAGAAGCTAACAATGCTAATATGAGGCATTTTGACCTTCTGGGATCGTTTCCAGCTCAGTTCTGTTCTTTGTCATGTACTCGTAATTTTTCTGCTGTCTCTGCTTCGAGACTCTTTCCTTTCTTTTTAGCGAAGTGACTGTCTGCCAACGCGAAGCACATATATAGAGATACATTTCTTTGATAACAGAGATGAAAGCAGCATTAAAGATTCTTTCATGTACTCCTGACCAGCAGGGGGCGCCGTCCACAGAGGAACGTTAAGGTTTAGGCTTCTGATGATTTTTGAGTTATCACTTGTTAACCCTATTGTAACCTTTGACCATTTACAATTCATTTAATCATGTATGGTGTCATCTCTCTCATGGAGAGACCCCGCCCACCTTCAGTCGCTATCTGTGTGAGATTTCTGCAGCTTTTCTGCAGGTCACTGGCAGGTTTTGTTGTCATTGTTGCCAAATGCTTGATCGAGACAGACTTTCTTCAAATATTTCCTTTTCAATGCAAACGTTTAAATTTAACTAGAGTTACTGAGCTTTGTCTCTTCCATTGATTCCTTTAAAGCCAAATGCTCCAGGCAGAGGCTCCGCCCACTCAGGGTCACAGCTGGTTGTGGAAAGCAGCTGTTTTCTTTTGAAAAAGACAAAATGACACAAATCTGTGGATTTTCTTGAGGAGTATGCAAGATCGAGTTAGAGTGAGTCTTGACACCACATGGAGCCAATGTCTGTCACTCAACGTTATCTTGAATACAATGGGTCATATTAGAGTAAAGAACATAAACTATAAAATACGTTCATCATCTAGATCAGGGGTTTCAAACTCATTTACACCGAGGGACACATCAGCATAATGGCTGTCCCCAAAGAGTCAGATGCAACTAATAAACGTAACTAAATGTAACTAAATGTAATGTGAAATAAATGTATCTACTCCTTAATGTTAAATAACTCTGACTTTATTACTTATTCAAGTAAAAAAAAAATTAGTTACACACAAAAACCGTGTTTGTTTGTTTCCCTGTTATAACATAAATCCTTTTAATTTGACAGGTTATAAAATGATGCGGAGGGCCAAATTTGGCCTGCGGGCTATGAGTTTGACACGTGATCTATATTATAATTGTGCTTGTCCCTCGGTTACTTTTAGTTGGTTAGTTAGTAAGTTAGTTAGTTTGTTCATACACATGCCTGTAACTAAGGCCATAGATCAAAGCACAAGGAGAGCAAACATTTGTTCAGTTCATTTCATGAAATTCAAGCTCTAAGAGGCGTCTTGCTTCATGAGGCCAGAAGCTGACGTTCACTAACATTTAGTACAGTTTAGTCTGGGTGCTTATAGAAACACTAAAGGTGAATAGATCACACATATTATCAGAAGGTGTGAGTGTGTGCCGGTGTGTTTGTTGTGTAGCTTCGGGATGAGTCTGGCAACCCCGCGACCCGTGAGGCAGAAAAGAGGATGATGGTATAACAAACGAGCGGGACGAGGCTGGACCAACACGGGTAGACCAACGCGGGTAGACCAACGCGGGTAGACCAACACGGGTAGACCAACACAGGTAGACTAACACGGGTAGACTAACACGGTTAGACTAACACGGGTAGACCAACACGGGTAGACCAACACAGGTAGCTCATCTTCAATGTGTCTTTGACTAGTAGTGATGTAGAGACGCCAACAGATGGCAGTATCCACATAGGATGAGTTGGTGGGGACTGAAGTCCTGTTTCACCAGACTGGACAAGGAAAGCATTTTATATTTTTATCACTCTTATTTTGGAATGGAATGCGTAAGAGATTAACTGTATTAACTTTACAAGGCAGATACAGAAATGTGAAGCAGTCTTATCCAAAAATGTGATAAACTCAACATCAGAGGAAATTAGAAAGAAACAATCTCAATCTATCCATTTGTCATCTATTACGTAAAACAAAAAGATCATATTAAATACTGACCTGAAATGACACCATTACTTCATTAACATAGGGCACTAAATTGTTTGCATCTTGAACACTTTTCATATCTACATCAGGCCAGCAAAAAAAGTACATTCATTCATAATCCATATTGTGAACAATGTGTCACTACAGAGTATTACCGGTCTCTGGAAAGTCATCACACATTTTAAATCACAAATTTAACCGCATGCAGTTCAATATTTGCTGAGACATCTGACTGAAATCTGAAATCTTAGTTTACATGGTGAAACTAACCCATCACGATCATCTCGCCTTGTTGCTGAAGGTGGCAGAAGAGCTGATGACGGTGGCGTATGACAACGGGATCAACCTGTTCGACACAGCTGAGGTTTATAACGCTGGGAGGTGAGTCCCACAGAACTGGACAAACCCAGTCCAGCACTTCCTGCACATACTGTAGGTCGATCACAAACACTTCGTTCAAAGACGAGACGTCGTTGCTGCTCTCTGCAACATCCGTTTACCTGAAGTTGAAAAGAAAAGAGTAAAAATAAGAACTGGAATGAAAGTGAGTGTGTTCGTCTCTGTCCAGGGCCGAGGCCATCCTGGGAAGCATCATCAAGAAGAAAGGATGGAGGTAGACTTTTTTATTCTGCATGTCGTGTTTGTGCATCATGTCAGCCTAGCAGGTTCCTTTAAACCATTTTAGTGCGTCTGTTGTCTGTTTTCAATTTTGATTAGAGCATGATAGAGAATCATTTAATAGGTTTGATCAAAAAATGTTTGGTTTATTTATGGATTTTAAGCTTTTTTTGACAAGATTGTTTTTCTGAAATGTGTTTTCAATCTTTAAAAACAGGTAAAAAAAAAAAGTGTTTTCCAGAGTAAAAAAAAAAAAAAGGCAAAATGTTTTCACGTACTTTTTTTCATCAAGGTAATTTTTACATTTTTGTATCTCATCCTTTAATCACGCGAAAACTTGAATGTTTTCTTGGGGTGATCGTTACTCATGATTAATGTGTTTATGAACCCTCCCCATACTGATACTAAATCACCTTATATCTGTTACATTTCCCACACTCTGATAGAGTTTTTAAAACACTTTACTAAACTTGCAAGAGGAACCATGAGTCTGGGAACGCAGCGCACACACGGATTCTGTCAGCCAATAGCATTCGTACAGTATCACATGACTTCAGGTCATGGGAGACCCTTGTTCTCGCTCTCTCCCTTGTCCTCCATGAGATGAACCTTACATCTCAACGAGGACAATACATAAATATTTATATAATTTTAAAAATCCACGATGTAGTGAAGCCGCACATCATGAAGCTCTAATAAGCGAGGGATTAATGTACTCACTCATCTGCCATCAGCATTATGTATGGAGTCGCGTTATAAGGCTTCATATTTATACTGGTAATTGATGTTTCTGAGTAGGAGTAGTAACCAGAGGCCTCCAGCAGGGGGCACTGAACATACCAGAGGACAGGTAGTGTCTGTCAGTCCCTCATCATGAGGGTTAGGGTCAGTGTGTTCAGCATGTTCACACACGGAACGATGGGTGGATTAACAGATGGATGGACATTTTATTTATTTTTATTTATTTTATTTCATTTTATAAAGTGGGGTCTTTTCCTGTTTGTGTTGGATAGTAATTACATTTAAAAAAAAAAAAATGGGGCAGCAGTAGCTCAGTCCACCAAGCCTTGGACTGGGGACCCGAAGTTGCTGGTTCAAGACCCGTGTTGGGCAAAACATTTCGGAGTATGAGCTGACAGAGGTAGGTGTCAGTTCACCTCCCAAACACTGCCGAGGTGCCCTTGAGCAAGGCACTGTCCCCTTTATAAGCTGCTCACTGGGGGCACACCTGAAAGGAACTGCCCGCCACTCTACCTCCCGCTCACCTACATGCCAACAGACCCCTCTGTGTGTGTGTGTGCTATGGGTGTGTATTAATACACACACACACACACACACACACACATACAGTATATATGCGTGCAACATATAACCAAGTGTGCTAGAGTGGATTAATAATTTCCTTAAGGGTCTCATTACAGTAAATGAAAAATTAAACTAATTTGACTGATTTCTGTCAAATGTATTTTTTCTACCTGACAAACTTTATTCTCTTGTTTTTAAAGATGATAATAAAATTTGATTGATAATGAATGAATGATTAGCACAACCCAATCATTTAATATTGGATTGTGCTAATATTTTATTTTTTGTGATGTTTTTAAGTCATAAAGACAGGAAAGAATAATTTCCCTACGAGTTAATACAGTTAATAGAATAACATTAAAAAAAATAAAAAAATATTGAAAAAAGAAAGCAGCTTGGAATTCACACTTGAAGTTTATTATAAAAGTCCTTATGCAGTCAAACAGCTGCTGGAACCTTTACACTCAACACAATAATAAATAAGATTCCTGGTGATTCCTGGAATTGTACAGTGAAGATGTATGAAGTATGTCTGGATTGATCTTGTACTATTGGACACTTATTGATTTGATTCTCGATGTTCCTCACACAGACGTTCCAGTTTGGTCATTACCACCAAGATCTTCTGGGGTGGAAAGTATGTCTTCTACTTCTCTCTCTTTATCTCTGTATGGCTGCACTGATTGGGTTGTCCTGTGAAACATGGAGAATACCTTCTTTTCCTTTTTCTTGGAGTATATTTTTATTTTAATTCTTGTCTGGATATGGATGGTATCAGGTATGACATCCAGATGTTGTTAATTCAGATGTTTCAACTGCCCCTTTGGGGCAAATACAGTTTTTTTAATTGAATTGAATTAAATGGATTAAACAACTAACCTCCTGTTCATAAGGATATAAAAGACAACCAAAGAGGAGCTCAGAGGAGCTGGAGATCAAAGAGGGCGGGGACATCAGGAACGCTGGAGGCGGGGACATGGTTGACTCCTCTTCTGTTGGCGTCAGCTCATTGTGGGATGGTGTAGACGATGACTTCCTGTGTCCTTCTGAACATCATCGAGCATCATGCCGTCTTTGCGGCGCTCCTTCTCCTCGTGTCTCCTCCAGCCTCTCCAGTCTGTTACCAGTTCTGTCCCACTGCTGGAGGTCAGAGACCCCTTTGATTCAGAGCGGCTGTCATCATCAACTCTCTCTGGGACCAAACAGAACCGAAGCAGTCATTCACACCGTCTGCCTCCTGACAGTACATCCCTGTCGTGTTAGTCTGTGGGGTCGCAATGGGAGGTGGACGTGTTGAACCAGGTCCAGAGTCTCTAATGGACCTTTAATAAGTGTAAAATCAAATCTCCCAGAGGTCTGTGGGACTGAGGCGCTGTTCCGTTATGTGTCTGTTGCTAACGCCCTGGTGATGACATGACCAGCAGTGGTCTTTTTCATCATTCCCCCACACTGACATGAAGGGGTGACATGTGGGTGTTAGAACGTTGGAGGAAGAGACTCTCTTGGAAGGAAAGACGCCTCCTCCTGGACCAGAACCAGGGGACTGAACCGGATCGCAGAGATCTGATTCCAGAGGTTAACTTCAGTCCTGTCTGGGCAGCTGGACAGTTCCCCCCCCGCAAAGACCGTTAGGAAAATTGGCTGCACACCGCCAGCTAGAAAGTAACCGAAAACACAGTTTGGAACCAACCAACAGGAAAGGACTGTAGGACAGAGCGTCCACTGCTGGACCAGCCTGCAGGAGTGAAGTGGACTGGACCACCAGAGCCCCAGTGGACGGTTTCATCATGTTTTAGTCAGTGTCAGAGACTTGCAGTGCTCTTCACTTTTCAAACAAATGTCTTTTAATCTGTTCGGTGAACAATGTAGGCCTAGTATCCAGAAATGTTATTTATGGTGCAAGATACAAAAACGTAAATCAAAAAAAGTGGCAGCTTCTAAATTTTAGATGGAGTGAAGCAAAGCTTCCAGTTTATGTAACCAGAAAGAGGAAAATTAAGAACAAAGCAGGTCAAGAAGCTGCTGCAGTTTTGTTTTTTTTGGTAATATCATATAACATCTGGAATTAGAGTTCAGGTTTCATAAAATGACCAAAGATCTAGTTTTAGAAAGAATCTGGTGCCACCAAAACATTCTCTGAAACTTAGTTGAAGATAAACTTGAATTTACACATTTTCTGATGGACCTGAACAGGATGCTGATAACATTTTAAATTGGCTCCTTTTTATTCATGATTTTTTGTATATGAAGTACTTTATTTTGGCACTTTCCTGTTGATATGAGATACTATGAACTGATCAAATGTGATCAAAATGTTTTTATAAAAATCTTCTGAGTGCTGAGTGTTTAATCCTCTTTTGTTCTGGAATGAATTTTTTTTTTCCAGAGCAGAAATGGAACGAGGGTTGTCCAGGAAACATATCATTGAAGGTATGATTTTGATCCTTTTGAGTGAATTGACTGGCGCTTTTTCATGACAGCAGTATATTTATTTGTGCTATTTGTGCTTTATTTGTTGCTAATTGAAGTCAGTTTGATTTTTCTTGAGCCAGGTCTAAAGGCGTCGCTACAGAGACTTCAGCTGGATTATGTCGATGTGGTTTTCGCTAATCGACCAGACCCCAACACACCGATAGAAGGTGGGAGTTCTTGTCCTCCAGTTCTCTTACTTTGCTTTTCATTGGTGGGGAAATCAAAAAGTTTGAAATTTTGACTAAGCTGGAAATGATTGTTGTCATGGTTACATCATGATGTTTTTAAACTATACTTGCGAAATATAACAAGTCGAGGATTTTTACTCTTGTCCAGCTGGAACGTTGACGGCTTTATCCCCATCCAACACACCTGAATGTACCTCAACATGCTAACAGTGGCTCACAGGTGCCTTCCTCGCCCGAGTCACTTATATAGCTGAAAGCACTTCTCAATCATGGCAATATTGTTGATATTGTGACATTTGGCAAATGAAGTTCCCACCAAAGATTCACAGTCGTCAGCATCAGGCGTCCCCAGCAAGAGTTAAAACCAGAAACGTCCTGACAAAGACCAGGAAAACCCAACAGGTTACAGCAGGATAACAAAGACAGAACATAAGTTCATTGAAGACTCATTTCAGTGTGTCACCTTCATGGGAGAGACATCAACTAATAGAAACTCTCACTGACAGTTTTTACCTTCTAACCCCAGGAAATTAGTTTCTTTCTATTGGGACACATTACAACAGATTCCTCTATGAAGTACATTAAGAACTGAATTACGTTCTGTCAATCCTGTCTTTCCATCCCCCTCCAGCTTGCTCTGTCGTTCTCTCTCTGTCTCTCTCTCTGTTTGTCCACTCAACCAGTCAAGGCAGACTTCCACCCACTATATGCCTTGGGTTCATCTCCAGGTTTCTTCCTGTTAGAGGGAAGATTTTGCTCGCCTCCAACCCAAAGTGCTGCTCAAGTGGGCCAAGTTGGGTTCTTTTATTAGACCAAGTCTTTCTCTTCTCAATAGAAAAGGTCTTCAGACAACTTTATTATGAGCTGGTTCTCTACAAATGAAAACAAATTGAATTGAATTGAATGGAAGAGTGGCACGGTGGCGCAGTGGCTAGCGCCGTCACCTCGCAGCTAAAAGGTTCTGGGTTCAAATCCTTTCTGTACGGAGTTTGCATGGTCTCCCCGTGTCTGCGTGGGTTCTCTGTGGGCTCTCCAGCTTCCTCTCACCTCCAAAAACATACAATTCAGATGAACTGGCCAGTTCCAGATTGCCCATTGGTGTGAGTGGTTTTTTGCCTTTTGTGTGGCTTCGCAGTTCACTGGTGTTGCTCTCGGCGTGTCCCCCGTCTCTTGCCCGTACTGAAAAAGGCTCCAGCAACCCCGTGACTTGTAAATGCAGAAGAAACAGACAAAGGAACAAATGAATTGAATCTTTTTTCTTTTCTTTTTTTTACAAAAAAATATTTTAAAATACATGGTACATGGTTAGAAATTTTTAAAAAGGAAAATTATAAATAAGTCTAATTCTAAAATGAGCCGATAAAACTGTGGTGTGTGGTTTCTTTTAAAGAAGTCTACCACAAGATGAGGATTTTCATTTTGATCCAATCAGGTCAGAGGAGTCACAGTCCATATTGTCCCTTTATGCATTGTGTTGTCCATATGTGGTCACTTCCTCATGTCTTTCAATGTTTTGATAGAGACAGTTCGGGCGATGACTCATGTGATCAACCAGGGGATGGCCATGTATTGGGGGACGTCAAGGTGGACTTGCATGGAGATTATGGTGAGTCCACATGTCTCAAATCAGCCTCTTCAGGCGCTCTGGATCTTTGTGATTCCCTCTAGCTGACTTCTGAACCAATGCTTCAGACGACCCAGGTCCTTAAACACAGCAAAAGATGCCATTTGTCTGTTTATTGATGAGCTGAACCTGGACTTGTGACCCGACTGTTCCTGCTTTTGCTGCAGGAGGCATACTCAGTGGCACGCCAGTTCAACCAGATCCCACCCATCTGTGAGCAGGCAGAGTACCACATGTTCCAGAGGGGAAAGGTTGAAGTCCAACTCCCAGAGCTGTTCCATAAGATAGGTAGGCAGCTGCCCTGGTAGGTGGGTCACATGGGTCAGACCCATCAATGAATGTAGGATTCATCTGCAGTTCGTCTTCGTCTTCCTCCCCGTAGGATTAATTCATTGTTCAAGTTATCAGAAAGCAGCCTTCATCAGAAACTACTGACAATAAGTCAATGTACATATTAATGGATCCTAACCCCACCCATCTGAATGTTTGGGTCCAGTCTCCGCGATTTGTAGATTTTCATGTACAAATGGCAAAAATATGACTTACAGAATTGAATATTTTCATTTATGTTGTTTATTGAGTGTAGTTCTAGTTAAATATACTGACAAAGTCAACACACCTCCAAACACACAACTTCTACACAAAAACCAGCCGTTTCCAGCTCTAAACAACCTGATCCAATTGGATTGTATAAGTTGACTAACTGAAACATGCAGCTGAGGTGAAATGATTGTCTTTCATGTGGCCCTGTGATACACTGACAAAGTGTTCAGGGTGTACCCCGCCTCTCACTCATAGTCACTTAGGATCGGCTCTAGCAACACCAAGGCAGAAAAGTGGTTGAAGACCAGATGATTATGGTCGTCCTGTCTTCAAGAAAATGGATGGATGGATGATGGATGATGGATGATGGATGGATGATGGATGGATGGACAATGAAACAATGTAACATCCCTTAAACTAAATTATATTTATTGTGAACAACTGCAGATGGATCGTTCTCAAATAAAACAATGACAAACTTCCTCCCTTCATTAGTATTTTATATTATTCATTAGAAAACGGCTCCATTATTCTCATTGCTGGAAGACTCGTTAGACACATTTGGTTTCACACGTTCATCTTGGATTTGAACTGGCTTTGATTGGCTTGATAAGGCCTGTTCTTCATGTGCAGGCGTGGGGGCGATGACCTGGTCTCCACTGGCCTGTGGGGTCATCTCAGGGAAATACGTCAGTGGCATTCCTCCTCTCTCACGAGCCTCCCTGAGGGTAAGGACTCTTCTTGTTCCATATCCCACTGGATATTTATATTTATTCATATTTATTCATCTGATTCTTTCTCATCTCTACACAGTTACATATATTTCAACATTCCCGTGAATCATGACAGTACGAAAAAAAGCCCAATTATTGCAGCAACAATGAATTATGTCAGTTATACAAAAATTCAACCTTAGAGTGTTATTGGAAGAAATAAAACTTTATTTCTGTATTTCTGTGGGAACATTTTTAAATGTCTTCCAATGTCATGTACAAAATCAAATGACCAAAAAAAAAAAAAAAATAGTCACTTGCTCAGTCAAGGGATAAACTGATAATACACTGGTCTGTTCTGTATAGTAAATTCTTTACTGCTACAAAAACTTGATTACTGTTCAGGTAACTTTATGTTTTCGTCTCATTGATAGATTTTAAAAGGAGAAAAAAATAAAATGTCCCTTATGCTAATTTCCATCAGGCATCACATCACTTTTCTAATCACTACATTCACATAGGATGAATATTGGTCAATAAATCAACTCTCTAGGCTTCCAATGTTGGACATTTCATGGAAACTAATGTCAAATCCAAACAGTTTTGTTTCTGAGGTCAATCAACAGTCGTCAGATGACTGGGGTGTGGACCACAGATGACTTCAGCAACATTTCTGTCTACAGTATTTCTGTGCTGGTTCTCATGTTATCCTTCCCTGGACAAGTCATTCTTTGCAGCTTTCATGGGTCAAGCACAGACCCAGAAGCCAGGTCCTATGGCCCTGAGCTCTGCTCTGTGCTGTCTACAGGGGTATCAATGGATGAAGGATAAGATCCTGAGTGAGGAGGGACACCGTCAGCAAATGAAGCTAAAAGAGCTGCTGGCTGTTGCAGAGCGACTAGGCTGCACTCTGCCACAACTGGCCATTGGTATTGACAGATTCTCAATGTCAATATGCAGAAAATTTCATTGCCTGAAGCTTTAAAAAAACGAATCAGTCAGACAGTTGTAACTTATCTGTGTTGTATTCCCACAGCATGGTGCCTGAGGAATGAAGGCGTGAACTCTGTCCTGCTAGGTGCTTCCAGTACCGATCAGCTGATGGAGAATATCAGAGCAATACAGGTCAGACAAAAAGCAGATGAAACAGTTTCATCCTTAGCCAACTTTCAATGGTACCAAACAGTCCTGTCCTTGATATCAACCAGAGAAATATATATTCAGCTGTTGCTCTTAGGTCCCGTGGTCTCAACTCCCATGCTAGTTGGTAATGTTAAATGGTCAACCGATCAAAATTTCAGGGGGAGGTTGGACAAATCAACAGCAGGAAAGAACTAGAGGAGAGTGATTGAAATAGGTGTGTCATTGTGATACTGGATAAATGTGACCAGTTCATGAGGATGGATGACATCAGCTGATGGTCTGGACCATGATGGAGGAAGACAACAAGTCATTTCATCGTAACCAAGGACACCCAATGTCTCTCTCAATGGTCCTAACAATAAATACATTGCTGTCCTCAGACTTGCACTTCAGGTCAGGAAAAGTCACCTTAAAACCCTTTCAACAGGCACAAGGTTTAAAACAAACAAACCAACTTCAGAACTCTACAGAAGTTGTACAAAAAATCTGGTTTATTAAACTAATAAAACCCAGCAGGCCTCATGCTGTTCGTCCTTCCGTTTGTTCGCACTACCGTCATGATCAGGACCTGGGCAGTTGCAGTGGCGCCAGAATAACGGTGGCAAGTGGAATTTTAATGTCGATATGTGAAGGAATTCCAAGCAAACACCTGGCCAAATTGAAGTTTTGTCAACAGAAATGTAAAATGTCTGACCTCATCAACATGATGACCTGTACAAAAATTGTGAAATACTCAGAGTGTATGCAAATCATGATGACAAAAGACAGAGATGTTTAGATAATGAAACATCTGTGAACGATCAAGTATGAATGATCAAAATCATGAGCAGCCAGTATTTGTATGCATTCTCAGGCAAGGTTTGCTTTAGCTCTAAGCCTGGCTACAGCAGAAGTGACAAATAATAGGGTTCTTTATGGTCCTCGACTGTGTCTTATGTAGACCTGTTTCTAACACAGACATGTTTTGAACTTAGACCTGTCTCTAACATAGACCTGTTTCTAACATAGACCTGTCACTAACAGACTTTTTTCTAATAAAGACTTGTCTCCAACATAGACCTGTCTCTAATATAGACCTGTTTCTAACGTAGACCTGTCTCTTATGTAGACCTGTCTTTTCTTGTCACAGTCCTTCTTTCCTCTCATTTTACAGGTTCTACCAAAGCTATCAGTGTCCGTTGTCTGTGAGGTGGACCACATCCTGGGAAACAGATCCTACAGTAAGAAGGACTTCAGATCCTGAAAGCAGCGAAGATGAAGTAACTCTGTGCTCCTGTTTTTAAACACAGCTGTCTAGGAATGAACGTCACAGACACACATTATTTGAAAGTCTATCTGGAATCAGAGTGAATACACTGTTAAACTTTCTTGATCATATTTCACTTATTGCCACTTCATTTTTGAAAGTTCTACAATGTGGAATTGTTTCCCAAGCAGTCTGAGCACCTCGTCCAATGAAAAACATAAATAACAAAAACAATGGAAGCACTTGGTTCTGATTAGCTGACCCACTGGACTCTACAGAACCATTGAGCTCTGTGCACCAGAACAGGACTCTGAATGTCATAATCCCACACAACACCTGAACCAGGGTGACGGACGGCAGCAGTAAAGCACGCATGAACATTCTTATTACCTGTTGTCATGCTGAGCGACTCATTTATATAGAGTATTATATTCAATTAAAGGTAATTTCTTATTACTTCTTGTATGTCTGATTAAATGTTCTCTAGTAAAATCCTCTATCAAATTAAACTGTTGTGTTTGATTTTATTTCTGAGGACTTAGAGTATCTTTATAATGATAATAAAGTACTGCAGTAGGCATCAAAGTGTTGTGTATTTTATTTTACAGTGGCCTGTTCAGCAGTTTTGTTTTGGCCAATGTGGAAAAGTTGCTAAGGGAGCCGAACTAGGACCTACTGGCAGTGAAAGAGTGGACTTCCTGTGGAGGCGAGGTCTGGGTCAGAGGAGATAGATCATTTAATTGTCATCATGACTACTGGAAAATAAATGTGGTGTAAATATAACGCTTCAAATATTTCTGGAACTCATGTCTGTGGTTAGGATTAACTCTCTGGTTAAAAGCTAGTAATAATATAATAGCATAATAGTTTGGTTTTACATGGATCCCTCAATCCAGAACAAAATCAGTTTATCTCAATCAGAATAAAAATTCTACACACAAACAATCATTTGGAATGAAACTTTACTTTCATTTAGTTGCAGAGAAAAACGTTTTAGTTATATATTACATTTATATAATATTCAACAGGGAGTTGAATAGTTTAATTCCACCATAATTAATCATTAGCCAAGGTTAGGGCTAAGTTTAGGGTTGGGGTTGGGTTAAGGTTAGGGGTTTGGGGTTAGGGTTATGGTATATAAGGACATTAAATTATATTTATCAGTTTCAGAAAATTATGAATGTTCAGCACTAAAAAATCTGTGACACTGTGTGTGCGTATGTGTGTGTGTGTGTGTGTGTGTGTGTGCGTGTGTGCGTGTGCGTGTGTGGGGGGGGGCAGCTGCTCTATCACTCATCATCCTGCTGCTAATGGGAAGAAAAACATCATCATGTCTCCGTCTTTTTCACATTACAACACTCTCCCTCACTGGCACAACATCATAAGCATCAACACACACACACACACACACACACACAAACACACACACACACACACACACACATCTGTGTGGGAGCCATGAAGGGGTGTTGGCGCTGGGGGTATCTCAGCTGTTGGGCTTGTCAAAAGCCTGGGAAAGTGGCGTGTCCCCCCTCACAGGGGCCTTGACCCCATCCCATACTCATGTCTGGGTGAAACCCGAGGCCCCGGTGCTGATCGTTTCTGGGAGATGAGTGTGTTCTGGGACGACGAGCAGCACCGGGGGGCTTAAGCAGCTATTTGGACCCAAACATGAGAGCCTTTATTTGCCAGTGATTCATGGGAAGTTATGAACATGTGATGGGGCATGAACACACGATCCGTGTTCCACATGGCTCATGTGAACTATCAACTGTGTGAGTATATAAATGTTTGTGTGAACAGAACCAACAGTGAGGCTGTGGGCCTGTTTCATGAAGCAGGTTTAATTAAACCCCGGGTAAGTTAACCCTGAAATCAGGGAAAACCAGGGTTTTAGGTTTCACAAAGGGAGGTAACTTAACGCAGAGTCAGAGGAGTAACCCTGGCCTGTTTCATGAAGCGAGGTAAACTGAACCTCTGGATTTGGTACCGCAGTAACAGAGTCTCTGAAGCTAACCTGGTCAGAAGCTGGTTGTATTCCACAAACCCAGGGTTTCCTCTGACTCCGCCCTCTTTCACCGCCTCTCACGCCATTTCATTTCCTGGTTGTGTGTGACGGAGAGTTTTAGTGCAGTTCAGTTATATAAAAACTCTGTATTTCAGAAGTATTTCAGAGGCAAACATGGTATGTCCGTTTGACGAGGATCCTACTGGTGGAGTTTCAGCATTAATTCACAGAGAATTTGATATTTTTGTATCACGTTCAGATGTCCGGTCATATCCAGACAGTTCTCTTTATGATCGGTACCGGTTCACGTCCCGATCTATCACACACATCCACGACCTGATCCATCCTCACATCTGCAGCAGCACTGTGTGTAGCGCAGCGTTCAGGTTTAATTTTTTATTTGCAAACGGTAGTTTTTCTATATAATGTGGGAGATGCTCAGTGTGCCTTGCCCTGAAAATTTTACCCCAGTTTTTCTATTTCCCCAGAGATAAACCTGTCAGAATCATCAAGGAGGAGCTCCACAGGATTGCAGGTGAATGATGTAGAAATCCGATAAATTAATTTGAAATTATATATTTTCCAATGCCATTGGCTGCATAGATGGTACCCACATTCCCATAATACCCATCAAGGTACATATGGACTACCTACTGTTTCAATATGTTAAAGACTGAATCACAGATAAACTAACATCTGTCCAGATCATGTCTGATGCTGCTGACCACATTTCTGATGCAGAGGCAAAGTGTTCTGGGTCGGTTCCTGACTCACGGATGAGTCTTATCTGAGCAGCAGACTGTAATCTGGTCAGTAACCTAAAGATTTACAGAAGAATTCACTTGTCTCCATTGTTTAATCCACTCTAATGAATCCACTATACATCACAGGAGAGTTTGATGGTTTTTTGCTGGGGAACAGGGGTTACCCATGGCAACCGAGGCTACTGACCCCTTATACTGACCCCGACCCCCAACAGAACTTCAACTGGGTTCACTGCAGGATGAGAGGCTGAGTGGAGATGACCATAAGTCTGCTGACTCACGTGACTACCTACTAAAAATCCGCGATGTAGTGAAGCCGTGCATCTTGAAGTTTAAATAAGCGAGTGATTACTGTAGATGAGAGTGTGTGTAAAGAGCGTTATGTTGGCGATAAAACAACTGAAACGTCCAACGTCCACCTAATATTTACCGTACAATATCAAACATCGTGAGGATGAGGAGGATCCCTAATGAGATGATGCAGACGTTTGACCTGTGTGAACGATGTTTTTAATACTTCATTCTCAGCTGCTGCCATGTGCGCTTCTCCCCCCGCTGGACTGCGCCTACATAAAATAAATTAATAGACTATAATTCAAGCCGTTTCCCTACGTAATTTTACCGTTAGTGTAACGGACTACATTTAAACTTACGCACTGACTCGAGCAGCGATTTCGTCCCATGCCATCTCCCTCTTCTTTGCAGCTGCAACTCTGTTCTCTTTCCTCTGAAAATGTCCTCAAAGTCTTAATCTGCATAAATCAAAATCTGTACTTCGACTGCCGTAAAACGTTGCGGAGCGCATCTGGTCCGTGGTCATAGTGAATCGTCGAATTGGGGTTAAACTGTGGGTCAGTTTACTCTGGGTTAACAAAACTAACCCTGAGAAGCGTTTGTGAAACCAAAATCCCTGGTTTTCCAAGTTCAGAGTAAATCAACTCAGAACCACAGGTTCACCTCAGGGTATGTTAACCCCGCCTTCGTTAAATAGACCCTGTATGTTTACGTGAACGTGAACGGAAAGGATGGTCCGAAGGTCTGAAAACTGGAGGTCTGAAGGTCTGGGGGTCTGAAGGTCTGAAGGTTTGAGGGGCTGGAGGTCGGAAGGTCTTGATGTTTTTAGGTCTGAAGGTCTGGTGGTCTGAAGGTCTGAAGGTTTGAGGGGCTGGAGGTCGGAAGGTCTGGAGGTCTGGTGGTCTGAAGGTCTAAAGGTCAAGGTCTGGAGGTTTGGTGGTCTGAAGGTCTCAGTGTTTGTAAGTCTGAAGGCCTGAAGGTCTGAAGGCCTGAAGGTCTGGAGGTCTGAAGACCTGAAGGTCTGGAGGTCTGAAGGTCTGGAGGTCTAGGTAGGTAAATAAAGTTGGGGCGGCAGTGGCTCAGTGGTAAAGCGGGCGGTAGAGTGGGTCGTCCAATGTTTCAAAGATCGGCGGTTCGATTCCCAGGTGCCTGCTCACCTCCGGAGCACTGCCAAGGAGCCCCTGAGCAAGGCGCCGTCCCCCTTACAAGTTGCTAATTCGGGGCGCACCTATAAAGGAGCTGCCCGCCACTCTACCTCCTCTGCATGTGTCCAGGTGCCCCTGTGTGTGTTGGTGTGTTCAGGGCATGTAAACGCATACTGTATATATGCATGATTTGATTTGAAGTAACTAGAGTGTGCTACTAATTTCCCTGCGAGGATTATAATGAGTATATAAAATTTAAAAAAAATAAAATAAAAAAATTACATTTAAAAAATAGTAGTAAGGTAAAAACTAGTAAGTAAAGTAAATACTTTGTTTCCTTTGGTTGGAACTGTTATCATTATCATACTGTTATCATACTCCAATAGCGTCTCCACCCCTTCAGCCACGTTGTGTTTCGATTATTTATCGCCGTTATTTTATTTTGCTCTCTGGTGATCGTGTCTTTTATTTGATATCAATGATATATTAATATATTTCTCTTAATGTGGTCATTATGATGCTGCTCACAGATGTAATTCTCCAGCCTGGATGCTGGAGGAGACACCCCCCCACCGCCCACCCATCAGCATTAACATGCGCTGTCACTGTTGCCTTTGCTTGTTGATGCCACATCCAGACGCGCTCATATTCAGGGATTTCAGTCTCTGGTCTCAGCAGTGAAGAAAACTTTCAGATGAAATCTATTGCCTGTGGAACAATACGATTTTGTGGGGTGCGTTCAGAGTGCGGCGCGTGGACGGGGTCATCACGACAGATAGGGGTGAGAGAAATTTGCATAGCCATTGTTTTCTGGGCTGCCTCCTCGTGTAGCCTAACCCCTAAATTAATCTGCTCCTTTTTTGAAATTGAGTCACCAAACCCTGGTAATCCCGTCTCTTGAAATCTCTCACAGTCCACTGCAGGAATGGAAGTGTGATTATCATAAAGGCTTGTGATCTTCAAAAATTAAATGTACCTCCCAGGTCTAGAGTTTCTCATCCCAGCTGGAAACAGCGGATACCTCCTAAGGAGCCACAATGGAGGGTGGGGTCGCTCCATCCTGATACAAGGCTTTTGTAATCCTGAGCTGTGCTGTACATGAAATCCCACTGTAATTGCCTTCCTTCCCAAAGGCAGGTCGGTTAGAGCTAAGATATTCACCATTCTCAAGACGGCTCACAAGGACAATGGTGGGGATTTAGTTCCTATGCAGATCCTCCAACGTGCTGAATATTTTTAGTGTGGCTGTTTCAGGAAGTCTCAGCGTTCTCCCAGCGAGAGACGACGGTGAAAGTCATCCGTGAAGGAGCTGCCTGATGCTGTCGGTCCGCCGCGCTGCCATGTTGGAGCTAAAGACATAATCAGGTGGTCATGTGACTATAGGTTCACCTTGACTCATGTTATCTGGAGTTACGTCGTTCTCCATGATACGTCAGTTTTTTCAAAGAAAAAATACATGGAAAAATTAAAATCACGTTTTTGTCATTTTTGCTCCAGTTTACCTCTGTCTGCCACAAATATTGGAATCATAAAATCACTAGTAAGTTGCTAAAAACATAATATCATGTTACTGTACAATAAATCAGAATGAAACATAATATCATATTATTAGCCCGTAGCAACCCCCGTGACCCACAATAATGAAGACGCAGTTGAAGACGAGACGGAGATGTTTTTCTGAACTGTATTAAAAAATAAAATTTAACTGTTTGTTATCTTAAAATAGATTCATATTAACCAAATATTATTAAATAACATTCTTTAATAAAGTCCAGTACAAAACTTGGAATGGTTATCTACAGTTTAGTTTAGAGACAAGTTCATTCAACTAACGTCCTTTTTAGATTTACGTCAGTTTTTTTAAAAATATTTTATTTATTTTAATTTAATTTAATTTTATTATCATTTTATTTTATTTTATTGTATTTTAATTTTTTATTTTTTTTTAAAAAATTAAAAATTAAATTCAATTGAATGAAAAAAGAAGTTCTCCTGGGACACATTAGTTGAGGTACACCTGTATATGTGTGTGTATGTGTGTGTGTGTGTGTGTGTGTGTGTGGGTGTATGCATACTGTATATGTGTGTATGCACTCTGGGGGACTAATAAAGAGTTTTTCGTCTTTAATGTTTATATTTGTGTGGATTCATGTGACTCAGACACGTTTCTGTGAAACGTAACATCAATGAGAAATAATTCATTATTATCACATGTTTCTGATAAATTATGATCAGATTGGAAACAAACATGTTTGATCGCTCACAATGTGATTTCAGGCTTCTGTGCATGTCGTTACCTAGGAGACGATGACACATTGAGCTGCTTGTGACTGATCATGTGACCTACTTGACAGAGAAGATCCCGGGATGAGAACCTTTGAGCTCAGAACGTGTCAGATCTATTCTGAATGCTTTTGTGACGGTCTTCGTCGTCGGTCCTTGTTAGAATAATGTATATAAGTTATCTCATATTTACTCTTTGATATTCCTTTATTCTTTGTACTACATATTATAACCATATAAATGTTTATGCCTGTTTATATTTTTATAATGTTTATACCGCCCTTGAGCAGGGCGTGACCTCTGAACTGTTAAATTAGGAACGTGCCTGGTTAAGGATGCCGTAAAAAGAAGATCATTAACTCTTTAATGGCATCATTCCACAGGTGTTGGTTTACGGTTGTTTCTCTGCCCCCCATCCCTTAGAAAAATAACGTAAACAGGGAACGCCCCAAGTGAATAAAGGAGAGGGTTCCACAGAGACAATTTGAGAACGGGGTGGAGATCTGTAACTGAGCACATCTCTGTCCGTTCTCCTCACGAGTAAAAAATAAAACCGTTGCCTTCTCCTTTTTGTGAGAGTGTTTTAAAAGTTCTAGGTTGCTTGAACCTGACATTAATTTGTTCCTTCGAGCCGAATGCCAATATACCTAAGGATTCCAGCGGGTGACAAGGACACCGGAAAGACCGTGGCCACGGCAGGCTAGCCCAGGAGCAGCCTATCAGATCCTTTCCAAGACCGGCCTCCAAATCACCAGCTGGGATCCACGGGTTGACGGTATTTCGAGAGAGAGAAGACAACAGTGGTGAGTTGAAGTTGTTTAAAAAGTAAGTGAATGACTGAGGGTCATTGTGAAGTGAAAAGAAAAATCCTGAAAATACTAGTCCCTAGCAGGTAACGATGGACAACAAATTCCGTGTGAATTACAGGATGGCAGAGTCCTGCAAAATAGATGCTTAAATTCCGTAAAACAAACGTTTGCGAGAGAGTGAGAGTGTGAATGGAAATAAAATACCACTAGGTATCTCTCAAGTAAAAAATATAACTGTTGTCTTCTCCTTTTTGTGAGTGTGTTGTAAATGTTCTAGGTTGCTTGAACCTGACAGTCCTCCTCGTCTTCTTCCTGGTCTTTGATTGGTCGTCGCACTCAAACACGTTTCATGCCGCTAGAAAATGACGAGACGATAACATAGCAGGAGATGTATTTCACGTGCTCCCAGAACCGTGCGGTTCTGATGGCCCCATCTGGTCTGTAACTGGCTCTAATGGTCCCATCTGAACTGTAACTGGTTCTAATGGTCACATCTGAACTGTAACTAGTTGTAATGGTCACATCTGAACTGTAACTGGTTCTAATGGTCACATCTGAACTGTAACTAGTTGTAATGGTCCCATCTGAACTGTAACTAGTTGTAATGGTCCCATCTGAACTGTAACTAGTTGTAATGGTCCCATCTGAACTGTAACTAGTTGTAATGGTCCCATCTGAACTGTAACTGGTTCTAATGGTCACATCTGAACTGTAACTGGTTCTAATGGTCACATCTGAACTGTAACTAGTTGTAATGGTCACATCTGAACTGTATCTTGTTGTAATGGTCACATCTGAACTGTAACTGGTTGTAATGGTCCCATCTGAACTGTAACTAGTTGTAATGGTCCCATCTGAACTGTAACTGGTTCTAATGGTCCCATCTGAACTGTAACTGGTTCTAATGGTCACATCTGAACTGTAACTAGTTGTAATGGTCACATCTGAACTGTAGCTAGTTGTAATGGTCCCATCTGAACTGTAACTGGTTCTAATGGTCACATCTGAACTGTAACTAGTTGTAATGGTCACATCTGAACTGTAACTGGTTCTAATGGTCACATCTGAACTGTAACTGGTTCTAATGGTCACATCTGAACTGTAACTGGTTCTAATGGTCACATCTGAACTGTAACTAGTTGTAATGGTCCCATCTGAACTGTAACTAGTTGTAATGGTCCCATCTGAACTGTAACTAGTTGTAATGGTCCCATCTGAACTGTAACTGGTTCTAATGGTCACATCTGAACTGTAACTAGTTGTAATGGTCACATCTGAACTGTATCTTGTTGTAATGGTCACATCTGAACTGTAACTGGTTGTAATGGTCCCATCTGAACTGTAACTAGTTGTAATGGTCCCATCTGAACTGTAACTGGTTCTAATGGTCACATCTGAACTGTAACTAGTTGTAATGGTCACATCTGAACTGTAGCTAGTTGTAATGGTCACATCTGAACTGTAACTGGTTCTGATGGTTCCACCTGGTCTGGAGCTCAGCGACTGGAATGGGATGGTGAAGCGACTCCAGCGGAAAAGCTAACCTGCTGTACTTAACGGAGAGAAGCCGCTGGCGGATCAACACCTTCCTGCATCAGACGCATGTTGCAGAGTTGCAAACCAACAATCGGTTCTTACGGGCCCCCATTGTCCCGCTTTAATCTGAGGCTCCGCAATCCGGTCCCTGATGGCTGAAGGCTGCATTCACTGCCTGCTTACACGTGTTCATCAGAGCGCCAGGCCGCACTGATCCTTCAAGAAAGCACAGGGAGTGTGTGTGTGTGTGTGTGTGTGTGTGTGTGTGTGTGTGTGTGTGTGTGTGTGTGTGTGTGTGTGTGTGTGTGTGTGTGTTGGGGGCAGGGGAATGAGGGAAACAGATCGACAAGAACGTCTTTGTTCAAACAATCAGCATCAAGTGTTTTTCTTGAGAACCATCTTTTTGTTAGTCTCCCCTTGTTAATGGAATCTTTTGTGTTTGACTGATCCACACTCACACACACACACACACACACACACACACTCCACACGGACGCTGATTAAGAGTAAAGACAAACAGGAAGTGGAATTAGCATTGCTAGAGGAGCGTAGCTTCTTCTTCTTTACACAGATTACACCACACGGGGGACGTCGCTGTAAACCATCGACAAAAGACGACTCCACATTTCCTGCTCAAGAGAATTTTCACATTTTGTTGGATAGAAAAATAAAAACAAAGACTTTAAGAAATTTAAATCTGTGTTGCCTAAAATTTCTAATGATCTTATGGGAGTAGATCGAACAAGAAACTCCTTTCTGGGGAAGGGGGATATTTATTCAGTAAATTCAACATTTGGATTATTCATACATTTCGCTTTTGCGGGTCATGGAGTTTGCTGGAGTCTATCCCAGTGGATTTATGGGCCTTAGACAGGAGGACACTCCAGACACGTTGCCAGAGCACCATGGAGGAGATACTGAAATACCAGGTGGATGCGTGGAGTGGACGGAACAAGGCCCCATTCCATCTCCCTGTTCCTTTGTAACCTTTCCTCCTTTGTTATGAATTTAATGTTGCCTACTTTACTTCTTAGTAGAGCACTGACATGAATGATGAATTTTAAATCTTTTAATTTACATTATATGCAAATCGAGGTTTTGTGATCAACGGAGGAAGAGGTCTGTCTAATAGGGTAATAAACATGTTATGAACATGTTATTAATAAACATGTTGAATAATTTACTCCGCATGAATTCAAGCTTTCTTCTAAATCTCAGTTTCTCCAGCTGGTAGACGCACTCTACCTATCAGGGATAGATTGTCGTGTGGTTCTAGCGGTACGTTCCAGGGTGCTGTTGCTGACTGGAAGTATGAAATGTCCCCAAATGACTGATCTGGGGTCGGCATGGTAACATGCATCATTCCAACACGGCACCTTACAACCTGCACACCTGCCCAGGAGAGCACTTGTGGACGATCCCACACCTTAACTGACTATCACTACCAGTCTGAAGGATGTGAAGCCAAAGACGAAACACATCTGGATGAAACCGTGCAGAAACAAAAAACAAGCCTTGTGTTGCTCATATCATCTGTAACGGGGTGAAAAACAAAAGCAGGTAGAAAACTTCACACTTCATGAATCCTTTCATGTAGAATACTCGTGATGACTAGTGTAGCATAGGGATGGTAACATGGGATGCATTTCTATGGCAGTAACTTTCATGAACATCACATCACGTCCAAATTGACAAACGATTCTTTTCAGTTGTCTAAACGAGCAGTTCATTGAACCCGTTGGTCAAGTGGCGTGATGTTGCCACAACATAGCCAGGATGGACTCATTCGGGACGATGAAGGTCCGGCACGCCATACCCAACCGTATTGAGTCTGTCGTTGGGTACTTCTGGTGTATTTAGACTCAAATTGGTAAGGTTGGTTATGGAAGCATCAGATTTCAGATGCAGCACCATGACTGTGGATCGTTATGATAAATAAATGTTTCTCTACCATTCTAACACCAAATTCAAATCTTTTATTTGGTCTTCAATTTATGACTTACGTCGTTTCAAGTTACGTCGGTCAAAGTGTTCTGCGTGCTCCTCAGGTGGACATTTTCCTGTTGTCTATCAAACTGAAGGGTTTCAGACACATCGACTCAGACATACTGAAGTCGTTCCACGCGATGAGGCTGATGGACATCCCGACTCAGACATGCTGACGTCATTTCCCACGATGAGTCTGAAGGACGACCCAACTCAGACATGCTGAAGTTGTTTCATACGATGAGGCTAATGGACAGCCTGACTCAGACATGCTGAAGTATGTTCATACAGTGACGCTGATGGACAGCCCGACTGAATATGACTCAGACATGCTGTACTTGTTTAATACGATGAGACTGATGTACAACCCGATTCAGACATGCTGAAGTCATTTCAAACGATGAGACTGATGGACAGCCCAACTCAGACATGCTGAAGTCGTTCCACACAGTGAGGCTAAGGGACGGCCCATTTGTTGGAGCAGAGAGGTTGGGAAGAAGCCCAGATTCACTCCAGCTTAATTTCAAAGTGATACAGAAGAAAGGAGATTAGAATAAGTGGGGTGTTGGGAGTGGGGTGTTTGGAGTTGGGGGTTGGGAGTTGGGGGTTGAGGGCTGGGGTGCAGAACAACAGAGGTTTCCACAGAGGTCAGTAATCGTACATCCAGCAAATTTCAGCGATAACGCATAAAAGACAGCGACTTGAGGAAAAGCCTGACACGAAACGAAACACAAGGAAGACGATGGCAGCAGCAGGGGGTGATGAAGAACAGACAACATCTCTGCTCTTTGTTGTCAGGGGAAATGAAAGTGGCAGGAAAACAGCAGAGGAGGAGGGAGAGAGGATCCAACAATTTATTTCTTCTGTCTGCTTCACACTGCTTAAGCACACTACTTACAAGCTGATATTATTATTATCCAATCACAGCAATCTGTCTCCTTTAAGCTGATTGTAGAAGGTCCAATCCCGTCACCGCGGCGATCAGACAGCTGGGGCCCAGGTACAAAAAGCATCGTGGAATAATTATGGGATTTAGAGAGATGTTTGGCTTTGTCAGTGCTTTCATTGTGACAGCGTTGAGTGCTTGACACAGCGGTGCTTCCAGTGTACAATACCCCGGGGCCTGCACCAGGGGAGGCTTAGATCGCTTCTTTCCTGGGGGAACTTCCTGCTGCCTGTCTCACCGATAATATTCATGCTGACCACAAATAATTCTGAAAGTCTCGCTGCTATGACATTAACACACTCACTGCTTATGAAATTCTGCTTCGTTGCTGCTCTCCAACGATCCAAAGGTGTCCTACAAGAGGGCTGGAACAGAACATGAAGAGCCACACAGGACTGAACTGATGTCCACATCACAACTGACAAAGATGGGAAGGCAAACTCTAGTACAGGTTCACCCCGGCTTCCATCATTTGGAAAGCAGTGCACTTCCGGATGCTGTAAGCCAATAGCATGTCCGTACGGTATCACGTGACTACCTATTAAAAATCTGTGATGTAATTGAAGCGCGAATTGAAGCGAGGTATTACTGTAATATCATATTATTAGCCCGTAGCAACCCCCATGACCCACAATGAGGAAGAAGCAGCTGAAGACCAGATGGTGGCGTGTTTCTGTGCTATATTAATAACAGATTCAAACACATTCATGTTTAGCAAATATTATTAAAGGTCCAATATTTTGCTTTTTTTAATTCTTGTCGTTCAGCTGCCAAATGTCCAACAACACTGTATTTGAAATGTCTTACCCCAAACAATCAAGTGTTGTGTACCTCTCATAATTAGTGCATTATCTACTGCCAGTTCATCTCATATCACAAAATATGACATCAGTCCTTTTGCAACATTCTCTCTGCATTTTGGCCAGCCTTTCTGTATCTGCTGACGCAGCTGTGTCAAAACTTTCAAAAGCAGCCGTGAAATCCGACAAAGAAATGGTATGTAAAGATTCCTGGTAAACAGTAGCTACAACATCTGGTTCCATATCAATTTCACCAGTGGCAGGCAGCAGAAGTCTGGACAGTCTACCATCACACTCAGTTTTCCAGGACGGTACACCATATCATAAGTATAGCAAAGCAATCATACTGACTCCCTAGCAATTCTCAGTCTAGCAAGGCCAGTACCTTTGGACTTAAGCAAGGTTGTTAGAGCCTGATGATCTATACGTAGCACAAAGTGATGATCTCACAAGTAGGTCCTCCACTTTTCTACATGCAAGTCCTTCACGTTCGACTGTGGAATATTTTCTTACTGCAGGAAAAAGAGTCCAAGATGCAAAAGCCACAATTCTTTTTATGTTTCCTGAATGAAGTTGAATTCACCTGGTCGCTGCACTCTCTGGCGAAATTTATGACGATCCGCGACCACATTAACTTTAGGAAGGAAAAGTTTCTCAAGTGCCGCTATGGCAGTAGTCGTACCTGACTCCGGTAGACAGTAAAATAGTCTTTGTCCCTCAGTTCCAAATACGTGAAGAACAGCACGTGTGACAGCACGTTTCCTGGCTTCTGGCTATGCATCAGCATCGATGACCAGAATGTAGTTTTTGAACATCTTAATCAATGTAGGGAATAGAATAGCATGTTCACCTGGACAAGGCAGAAATGCAGCAGGTAGGGGAATGTTAACAACCATCCTCATCACTAAAAATGTGGTATTCTATGCTTTTGAAAAGTAAATTAAGCAGCTGAGAGACGTCAGTCTGAACAACGTGCTTTCACTTTATTTTCTTCTTTTTCTTCAAGTCATCATTCAACGTTACAGCGTCCTCAGTCGGTCAATCATTGTACCAAGGACACAACATAATGGTCATCTACAGTTTAGCCTGGAGACAAGTTAATTCAACTAACGTCAGGTCTCCTGGAACTAGTTAACAACGTTAGTCAAGGTTTACCAGTACTATAACACTCTAGTACTCTAATACTCTAGTACTCTAATACTCTATGTAGGTAATCATAAAATGAAATGGTCCAGTCAACAGGGGTTGAGCTAAAATACACGGGAAAATAAACTTCCCAACTAAACGATCCATTTTTTATAATTATCACCCCTCCATTCATTCATTAATGACAGTCTGGTTTCTGAATGTATCCATCCATCATCCATCAATCCATACATCCATCCATCCATCCATACATTCATCCATCCATCCATCCATCCATCCATCCATCCATCCATCCATCCATCCATCCATCCATCCATCCATCCATCCATCTTCATCCTCTTATCTGGGGCCAGGTCGCGGGGGCAACAGTCTCAGGAGGAATGCCTATACTCCCCTCTCCCCAGAAACCTCTTCAAGCTCCTCTGGGGGAATCCTGAGGCGTTCCCAGGCCAACAGAGAGATATAGTCCCTCCAGTGTGTCCTAGGTCTTCCTCAAGATCTCTTCCTGGTGGGACATACCTATTTTCAGGCTGATAATGATGCAGTGAAAACATAAATATAAGTAGTATCTATGAACTGGTGCTCATAATCAGATGAATATGTTTTCTTTCATTGGAAATTGCAGACATTTCTTTGGCCAAGCTATCGCCCAGTATTAGTCATCGTCTCTCAGGGGTGGTCTGACCAGTAGTGGACACGGGTGCTTGTGTTTGCTGTATGGGGCGTGCCATTATTCGTCCAACATACATGGACTGTGTTGGGCAGCAAAATGCTAATGCTCACGCCTCTTCTATCTCTTGCTCTGCTTTGTGTGTGGTGTCTGTTGTGGTCAGGTGGGGGTCGCGGCCATCAGAGAGCTCCTCTCTGGGCGATGCAGTTCCTCTCATTAGCACCACTTCATTCTCTGCGCTGAGCCTTAAAAAGAGATTTTCACTATCTCCAATCACCCAAAGTGTCAAAGCCCTCAGCGGCTGGAGAGTCACGATTATCAAAGGGAGTTACATCACCAGGCGCTTTGTGGCGTCAGCCCCCCCACCCCGGATTATCCTCATTACAGTTTGATCAACATGTTCTGATGTTGCATTATGAACGATTGATGGATGAAAAGTTGTTCGGCTCACTTTCTGATGGGAGAAAATGTTAATGTACATTTAACTCACCAGGCTAATCAGTTTCTTCTAGGCCTACACATCTACACAAAATCGGTCATGTTGAATTGAAATGTCTCCTATTTTTTCTGATTAGAATCAAATTGTACGTTTATGAGTACATTAAATTGAAGGTAATACAGTACGTTGAATTTTTGATGCTCAGACCGACTGCTCCATTTCATTCCTGTAGTGGTCAACGAAGGACCGGATTAATGTCAGACGTATTTACACAGATCGGCCTTTAAGGATACACTACAACAAAATAAAACGATACGAACAGCATTAAAACTGTTTTATTCTAAATGTAATAATAAAGGTGAATCCAGTTTGTATCAACTTTATTAGCAGCTTCCTCGTAACGTCACACCAATGTTTGTTTCTTGTTGGTTCTACTAGCTTGGGAGTTTCAGTTTAGTGGTAATGTATTCTGTGTTAGTGGCCGGAGCGACCCCTTTATGATGGTAGTCATGTGACCGAGGCAAGCATCTCGACAAGCGTCAAGAGTTACTCATTGACAGATGTGGAGGAGAGAATCCACTAATTTAAAACTAAACATCGTTCAGAACCAGATCAGAAAGAAAACAGAGTTTTGGATTCTGTCTGTGTGATCCGGTTCCAACTGACCCAGGAACCCTCAAGGACGGTTAAAGACTTCAGGCGGAGGTGGAACCAACAATCTCGTTCTTTCCCACGTGTTGGTGGATGGATACAACATCAGTGAGACCGGATCTCGCACTTGTTGGTGGAGTAAAGACGTAGCTCGTGTGTTCTCCTGACTTTTGCGGTTTTGTTTTTCATTCTTTATCATTGATTACGTTACTTACATATAATTAATTATACACAGGTATAATTCTACAAGTCTTCATGTCTAGTGGTTACTTACAGCTCAGTCATGGACCTGATTCAACTCATATGTGGAGGTACGACTTTAGTTGTAATTGTGTCTAAACATGGCTTCATGTTTATGTCAGTGGACACGTTCCTCTGGGATTGGTTCTATTGAGCGAGTGAAGCTGTTCTGTGTACTATTATACTGTGTACTACTACTACCACTGGGTACTACTATTTTGTACATTATTACTATGTTCTACTACTTTATATCCCTATAAATGAAGGCAGCACAGACATCAGGAGGTCCTGAACAGATCACTTCCACATCATCCCTGTTAGTGAATGAGGAGCAGGAGGCTGGCGTCTCGGTCCGGGTGTAGAGCTTTAATGAACAGACAGTTACGGCAGCGTTACAGTGGACACACCAACAGGCTGAGCAGTAAATGTCAATACAAAGTTCTTACTCATCTAATCGTTCCTACAGTAGAATAAATTATACAATGGAAACATACGCACATGCCAAACAGAAAGCAGAACCAAACAATAGGACCAAGATGTAAACAGGAAGGGGCGGGGCTAAGTATCTGTACATTGGATTCTTCATTTTCTCCGCAGGTATTTGTCATAGAAAAAATATGTATAGACAAGAATTAACAGAAGTTGTGTCCAAAGCGTTTCCATGGCTCTTGTGGAGGAACAGTGATCCTGTCAAAGCCTCTGTGGAGCATGGTGCTGGTCGGCCTCGCCATTCATGGACACCAGCATCCAGTGGGAATGAAAGGAAAGTTTCCACCCTGCTCTAAAGTTCTCTAAAGTTCTCTGATGGTCCCACAAACGGACGAATAAACGCATATCTCTGGAATGGCAAAGAGTAAAACAAACATGTACAAATACTGAAGCGTGTGTCTGTTGGGGATTGAGGGAAAGCTTCTCGTTTGGTCCTCCAACCCTTTGACCTCTGACTCCACATGTTCTCCTGAGCAGAGCTGTGGCCTCAATGGAGAAGATGGTGTGAGAAACATCTCACCGTGTTAGAAGTCTCTAATCCACAGATAACTGAACACTGATTCACTTCCACACCATGAGTGGAGAGTCTTGTAAGTCAGCTGATGGGTCAAACTGGTTCGGTGTCGTTGCTTTGGGTCGGCAGCAAATTAAAACATCGACAGAGTGAACAGAGGAAGCTCCAGGAGGTCAACGGTTGTTCTGAAGCCCTGACAGGAAGTGTCTGGCAGCTCGGTTCTGTTCAGTTTGGTTTGATGAAGGTCGTCCTCTGCCTCAGTCATCACGGAACTCATTTATCTGTCTATGGGGCCGTTTACACGACTACCATTTAACCAAGCAGCTCTGAAGCTTAATCGGTTTTTGGCTACTCGTTTACATGAAAACACTGTTTCGGGGTTGAAAAAGCAAATTTCGACATGCAATCTGATAACATCACATGACCACTGTCGTAAACTGTTAAAACACAGGAAAGGCTGCATCAAGCCTTCCTATGACAGTTCCAGGCTTCTTCGTGTATTGATCGACCACCAGCTGCTCTGGAAGGCACACGACAGCAGCTGAATCCTTCCTCCTGATTGGTGTCTGCAGGTTCAGTCCAGGAATGTTTCAGAACGTTTGCAAAATATAAAGAAAAAGAAGTTTTCAGTTGTGTAAATGAGGCCAATGAAATTAGGTGTTGGAGATACCCTGTTGCCCGTCCAGTGGTTGTGGCTACATTAATATGAAGCTGCTGTCCGCTCACTAGACCTGATTCCACCTCATGAATAACAAAGTAGTTCAGGTTTTACCGACGCTGGAATCTTCTCAAATTGAAGATTGATAAACTTGGAGCACTTTAACGTCTAAGTTGGGTTGGAATTCTTTTTTTTTTTTTTTCAGCAATTGAAGATGTGTTTTTTGCTTCATTTCCCTCTCACCCCGTCGGCGATGCTGTTGGCCGCACAGCCTCGCACCTGAATTTGGTTGGTAGCATCCATGAGTTGGATTTAAATGTCCATCCACAACTTTAAATCGTGTAGAAATGCATCATGACACATAGCCGTTATCCGTATTACATCAGCAAAAATTAGTTAAATGTATACATTTGTGCAATATTATACAGGAAACATCAACACGTCACAACGTCAGTGCAAATCCTGGTGGTGGATCTGGTCCCGTGGGGAATGTTTAAAGCTCAGCTGCATGGAACCCTGGAGAAACAGTCAAATAACATACAAGATGGACACGCTACAGTCAGCGGGACGGGTGTCCACGGCGCACACGTGTTCTCTGAGAGGCTGGTCTGGACTCGGTGACTCGGTGACCTGGTGGCACTAGTAGGCCTGACCCGTCTCCACCTGCAGCAGTCCCAGGACCGCCGAGTGGTCGGACAGCTTCATCCGGCGCTGGCTGGACAGGCTGACGTTCTTCGCCAGGTAATCCACCGCAGCTGCAGAGGCGAAGAAAGAGCTGAAGGTCATGTGATGCTCCTCCGCAGTGACACGCTAACTGTGACACGCTAAGGCCCTGTTCAGACTGCAGACATACCAGATTTCCTTCCATATCTGATTTTTAGCGATGACTGTTCACACTGTTTTTAGCAAGTGCCCAAATGTGTTCTGGCTCTGTTCAGACTGGGCCACATTATCGGCCGATCTGACAGGTTGTCGTAGCAACGACATCGGGGCGGAGTCGTCGTTCAGTATGCGTAATGTGTGAGGTCATATAATTGCAATGGCGGCAACAACAACAACAACGACGACGACGACGAACGTGAAGTGTTGTTACCTTGGCGTATTGGCGATATCAATGTGTGGTAGAGGTGGAGAAAAAACACACACACACACACACACACACCAGACATTGTCAAATTTCTTCTTCCATTTTTTACTGCTCCATAATGCGTGACGCTCTTTGTTCTGGACCCTTTTGGTTTCAATCTGATTGGGACTGTTCAGACTACACACGAGATATGCGACATCAATCTGAATGGGCTAAAAATCGGATATAGGCAACTAGTCTGAACAAGGCACGCTAAGTGTGACACGCTAACTTGACACGGTAAATGTGACACGCTAACTGCTGGTTCCCCTGAACGAACAGGAATCAACATCCTGAGCTATCATCCAGGTACCACAGGTGTGATCCTGTAGGCCTCACACAGGTGTGATCCCGCAGAGGTGGAGACGTCTACAGAGTTTCTACTTTACAGACGTGACAAAACTTCTGGAGGCAGAATTCATGACATGAGAGGTAAGACAGGAGAAAACACACCACAGTGACCGAGTTAGACCAGACAGACAGACAGATTGACAGATAGACAGGCAGACGGATTGATAGACAGACTAGATAGACAAACACACAGGCAGGTACTCTCCCAAATGTTGGGTGCCTTGTTGTGCTACTGATAACTTCTCTTCCCTAGGGAAGAGGAGGCAGGAGGGGCTGGGTGGGGGCAGGAAGGCGGGACAGGGGGGCAGGGGGGGCTGCCTTGAGCTGTGAGGTGACATGCTGGGTTGGGGTGTGTTCACGTCTGAAGCTCCGGGGGGAGATAAGGAGTCCCGTCAGTTAGGATGCTAGCATGTGCAGAAAGGAAGCTGTCGCTCTGCGCTGAGGAAGGGGCACCTATGGGTGGGCCCATCTGTCTGCCAATACGCCACTCACCCAGACAGGGAGTGTGTGTGTGGGGGGGTGTTTGTGTGTGAGTGGGACTTTCACAAGGGTTTAGCAGGAACCTCTAAAGGAAGCTGTTTTTGCTGTCAGCCAGGTTTATACCTTAAATCCCCGTCGAGCCGTCACACCCAGAGTCCTCTGCCTATCTGATCACACACACTCATGTGACACATGCACCGACACGTGTGTGTGCACGCGCACACGCACACACGCGCCTGCGCTACTTTGACAGTATGTTCTTTAATCTGTCAGCAGCTTCCTGTAGAAGAACAAGAGAAGAGTCAAGTGTCTAAAGAGAGCTGTCTAATCTGTCTGCAGGCGAGACAGGTGGGGGCCAAAGACCACCGCCAAACCCCCCCAGCACCGCCCACAGACGACACGTCTGATACAGGTGGAACGTGGAGGTGGACGGATGTGACAGAGATCACACACAGTTAGCTTTTGATGCTAACCGTAGTTACATCCAATCATGAAAAACAGCCCAAGTGCCCCAGAGTCCAGCTTCGACTGGGTCCCCACACTCTAAACCAGTTTAAAACCCCAACAGAACCCCCACCCCGTGGCCCGGATCTGTCTAGAACATGCCCCCCCAGCAGGACTCACTCTGGCCATACTGGCTGTACTGGTAGCCAGCGGCAGCAACAGCTGGGTCCATGCTGTAGCTGGTGGTGCTGTAGGTCGGTGGGCAGTAGGACTGGGATGACGGCAGGCTGTCCACCGTCTTGATGGAGGACTCGGCCGAGCGTTGGCTGCAGCTGGCTGTGATGACGTTGGGCGGAGACGAGTCCAAGGCGCTGTGCAGCGGCGAGATGGAGAAGTCATGCTGCGGCTGAGAGGAAACGCCGCTGGGGTTGCTCAGGATGCTCATCACCTGGAACACAAAGACAAGCTCCCGTTGGTCAGGTCTGGTAGGGTGAAGCGCTGTGAGTGTCACGCAAGGTTTTCTACTGAAAATATTAGTGGCTCTGAAAAACAGCTTCATGGTTACATGGCTAGACCTCGGCTTTTGTCATCCAGAGTTGAGTCATTCTCGATTATATGTCGGTTTAACCCTAACCCTAACCCTAACCCTATCTGACCACAGGGATCTAGGTGGCTAGAAATGAACTATGCTAAGCCTACTTAAGGATCACAGCTAGGTCCCAGGTCCATCTCAGCTGACATTAAGTGGGAGATGGGGTACATCCTGCACAAGACACGTCCGTCACGAGGTCACATAAAAAGACAATCAATCAGCAATCACCCATTAACAGAATCACTGATTTAACCAAACGCTTGAATTAAAGATGTGATCATCACCATCACAAAAATCAAGTCACTTATGCATGCACGATCAATAACGTATGGCCAAAAATATAAACTCTTTAACTACAGCAAAAAAATAGCCATCTCTGTCCAGTCTGAACTTGTACGAAAGATGAGACACCATCAAACATCAGGCTCAGCCTCAGACGAGTGAGCATCACACAGCAGTGACGTATTTTCAGTTTTAAATTCAGTTGAATTTTTACATTTGTTTCTACAAGACATGATGTATCTTTGAAGGAAGTATTGTTTTGTCTGTAGGCCATAGATTTTGTATTTTATTTAATTTATATTTATACCAGTTGAATGGACTCAAGGAAAATTGCATAGAAGAGACATGAGAAAGAATACAACTGATTTGATTTTTTTATTTTTATTTTATTTTACTATTTGAAAGCAGTGATTGGTAGGATCATAGAGCACCACAACATATTTTTTAAATTAAAAAAATTTTTTTTTTTTGCAAAATAATGCATTATTATTGTGCATGCACAAAATATTGCTTTATTCATTTAATCATTAAATAATATACACTGTGTTATCTCTTGGTTCAAAAAGCAATGTTCCTTTCAATATAGTTTAATAAACATTGAACCAGTCCGGCCCTTGGCTTGTAGCAAATTTGTTTTTTGGCCCTCTGTGTATTTGACTTTGACACCCCTGCTGGATCTGGGATAAAGACTAATATCTGGATTTGCAGAATATTGATGTAATGATGTTATGACTACACTGTTAAGGGAATGGACGATTGAAACAACAATGTGCCACAATGAGTGTCGAAATTCACTGTATGAATTGTCAAAAATGGGATTAGGACCCAAACGCAGGACACCGGTGGAGAGGTTTTTGTCCATAAATCAATGAATCAATAAATAAAATCAAATAGATTAATCTTTGCTGCTTGTTTCTGGTGGTACTAGGATGTAGGAGAACCTGAAGGGAACCCGTTTAGACAGAGGGAGACTTCAGATATCAAAGGTCCTGGACCTTCTCTGTGCTACCCACAATGCCTCTGTGGTGTACTAACACCAGTGTGAGGGAAACCAATTCTAAGATGAAGGTGAAAAACGATGTTGACCTGACACCCACTGTGTTGTGTTTGACCATTTTAATCCAGGCGTTAGACACGGCCAGTCATTACAGACCTGTCTCCAAAGCCGTAGATGACAAATAAACCTATCAATTTGCTAAAGATCAACCACACCACTTTCTTCAACTTTGTTAGTAATGTTGTTGATGTGTGTTGCTGAGGATGATGCAACGGCTTCATCCCGGTTCTGGTTCGCCTCCCGGTGTCGGGTGGATCCGATGCTGTGGGAGGACACAGCGGCTGGATTAGGGCTGATGTTGACAAGTTTCTCCTGTCACACCGGATCTATCACTATCTCCCATGGAATCGTACGTCAGACACTAATTGCAAAGCCCACTGAGCGTGTCAGCCCTGAATGCCGAACATCTGATGCAATCAGAGGTAATTATGCAACCAGCTTCTGCTGTTTCTCATAAGCAGATGTGTTGTTTTTTTGTCAGAGGCCATAATCCTCAAAATCCCGACTCCCCCATCAGCGATGAAGAGAGAAATGAAAGATGATTTCTAATGCAGAGCTGCACCAAAAAAAAAAAAAAAAAAAAAGGGATTGAGAAGAAGCTTGAACCAAAAGTCAGATGTTCCATCACCTCATCTGAGGACCCGGAGGTCATCTCAGTGTCGCTGTGAGGTCATCAAAGTGGGAACAGCTGGATGACAGCAAAACTGTAAAATGTCCAATTAATTTAAAAGACAAACAGGAATTACAAATAGTAAATGATTGTTTGTCTCATTTTATTTCTACTTTATATTGTAAGACTGTATCTTTTAAATCAACGTGAGCTGGAAATAGTTGCATAATTTTTTAACTTTGTACTTAAAGTGCAGTTCATTCAGTGTTTATTAGGCTTCTGTTGTCTGAATATTGAAATTTACAGTCGTCTAAAACACCATTTTTACTTTCAGATATATTAATTACATATAATTACATATAATATTCAGTTGTTAAAACTGCTGCTAATATGAACATTCCACTACAACCAGAGTTGATCATGTGGGAGTTATTTCCTCACTAAGCCTATTCCCACCTCCCGCCGCAGGTGGAAATAGGCTCCGATCAGGGCGGCTAGGGTCGCAAACAAGAGCTGTTTGCTCAAGCGGCAGAAGTCTTCCTGTTGAGGGACGGGGGGTTAAATAGTGTCTGACAGAGTTAATATGGGCCCCCACCTCCCTATAATGACATGTAAATAAACAGAGAGATGGCTCTCAGCAGGGGGCCGGCAGGCAGAGCGCTGCTGCTAACAGCAGGCAGCTGGGTCCCTGAATGCATCGCTGACAGACGGACAGGGGCGTCCACAGACTGACAGTCGCTCTGTAGATATATTTGGGTCACAGCAGCTGAAATGAAACAGTTAAATGAACGTTTCAGCGACAAACCGACGGGCACACCGACGGACGGTGCTGCGCATTCCATTAAGATCAACTGTCAATATGTTCTGGTAATGTTTAGGTTTAATTCTGACCGTCGACGCACAGATGATGTTTTATCAGCACAGAGTATGAAGGCTAAGTTAGAAGGCTTTTTTTGGTGTTCGTTTGTATGTATGTTGAGAACTGGTTCGATTTGCCGACCGTGAGTCGTCCTAAGAGAGCTGCATACATGTCACGAAAAATGACTGAACTGTCAACATAAGGAATTTTGATTGGGGGAAATGATCTAGAATATTACAACATCCTTCCTGTCCTTGTTCGATTTATTAGTCCCCCAGACTGGTTCAACGTCAGACGGTCCTTTCAATAAAAGATACGACCAGCATTAAACAGTTTTATTCTAAAGATAATAATAAAGGTGAATCCAGTTTGTATCAACTTTATTAGCAGCGTCCCCGTCAGAGCCAGAGCGGCCCCTTTAAGAAGGTAGTCATGTGACCGAGGCAAGCATCTCCACAAGCATCAAGAGTGACTCGTAGATGTGGAGGAGAGAATCCACTCATTTAAAACAAAAGATTATTCAGAACCAGATCAGAAAGAAAACAGAAATAATGGAAGTTCTGGATTCTGATGAAACCCCGGATCGGTACGGGTCCAGGACCCGGGGTTTGGGGACCTGAACGGATCCAGGACCCGGGGGGTTGGGGACCACTGCTCTATACTGGGCTTTACTTTGACCTCAGCATCTTACCGTTTCCTCTACGTCTATGAACGCATCTGGAAATCAAAACAATAACCCCCCTGGCCAATCAGAATCAAGAATGGTCACGGTGTTGGTCACATGATTAACTCTGCAGATGAGTTCAGGTTGCGGTTGTTCGCTTGACGCCTACATGTCATGTGACCCAGGAGGACTAGAGGCGCTTAGCGTTGTCTTCCCACTCAGCCGGCACCCTGCGTTTCGTTCCCACTGGGGGGGGGGGGGGGGGGGGGGGGGGGGCCCCTCTGAGTGATAAAAGAAAGAAAAATCCATCCTCCAAACATTCCATCACTGCTGTGGTTTAAATTCTCCTGCCTGTCTGGATGCTTTCTTGAGCAGGTCTGGGTTTTTTTTTATTTCTTTATTTATTTGCCGTAAAGCTCCTCGCGTTGCTTCTTGCCAAACTGAAGCAGCATCTGTATTTTTTGGGGCGATTTCTAATTAACATCTAAACCCCCCCCCCCCCCCCCGCATCACTTCATTCCTCATTATGGGTAGTGATGTAAAAATATGTGCTCATCCTTTTTGATTTGTTGACACGGAGCGCGCCAGCTGACAGCGAAGCCCAGTCAAAGGGCTTAAAGCTCAGACGCTAATAGCATCTGAGGCTAATATTAGCCGCGCGTCCTCGTTGACATTCAGGTGCACAGGGGGCGTGTCAACACGGCGAACCGGTTGCTGCAGGAGGACGGGGGGCTTTATTTGTATATTTTTAAGGGGGTGGAGGTCCCTGTGAATGTGATATTTTAATAGGTTGCTGTTAACATTAATGGAAGTGCATGTGGCGGTGCAACGCTCAGGCTGGGGGTTGGACCCCCCCCCCCCCACACACACACACACACACACACACACACACACTCACACACACACATCCCCCACCTCCTTATCTCAGGCCGACAGTTGTCAGGAATCACGAGCAGAGGCCTGAGTTAGCGAGGCAGCAGGCAGGCCTGGGGATATGGATCAAAGAGACAGAGCTGGAGAACCAAAGCAGCTCTGATCCCCCCACACTGAAACCCACTCGCTGCCATCCTCACTCACCCGCTCTCCCTCTCTTTCTCCCTCCATCTCTCAACCCAACATCAAATAGCAAGCCAAAGAGCTCCGCCATTCCAAAGCAGCTAAATCTCCCTCACACACAACAAACCGGAGAGGAAATGGGAGCACAAGAGGAGAGCTGTGGGTGTGATGCGTTCATGTGTCGGGGGGTCACTGTAGGAACTAACAGTTTCATCTTCACTGACGGGTCACTAAATTGTCTGACCTGAACCAAAAACGGATTAGTGGACCGGCTTCGCTGGAGCTCCTCAGAGGACTCAACGGCAAAAATAGATTTAAGGGAATGTGTCAAAAAAAAAAAAGTGTGGTTGAAATAAAAATCTGCACATTTTCAGGGTTTCTTAGGGTGGGGGTGGGATGTGGGGGTTGGAGGGGGGTGTCTATTTACACATGCAGCGCCTTCACAGGGATGGTATTTCAGAGTGTCATTTTGTCTTCCTGTCAATAAGACGTGGAATTGGCTGCTCACTCCATCTCCACATGAAAGTCAGCCCCTAATTCTCTTCCATTCGATTTAGGGGAGGGGGGCCGTGGAACGGCTCGCGTGAATTACATTCCCAACGCAATAGAGCTGCTTCAAATTGAATTATTGCCTGTCAGACGTACAGCATATGGTCTTTCTGCAATTTTGAAGTGGGATCTTAGGAAATTCTCCCTACATTGTTATCTCATGTAAATGCCTGGGAACATGATGAAAGGGTCAACAGCGGCGAACCCGTAATAGAAAAGCTTCTGCGCTGACTGGAAGCCAATCAGAACACACCACAGAACAATACATAGGAAATGCAGAGCTGTTCTGTCCAGATGCGTTACGTGTCAGGAGTGAATGGCAATCAAATGAGTTGAGTGATGGAGTTCCTTCAAACCACACGATGCTGGTGTTCTACCGTGGGGGGGGGGGGGTGACACCACTTCTGCCTACAGCTGGGAAATAAATGTGAGATATCTCCAGCAGGTCTGACTCACAGTGGACCACCAAGTGTTGAAGAACGACGTGACAATATCTTCTCTTTAAGTAACCTTCCAACTGTTTTTCCATCTTGTTTGTCAGCCTCATGAATAAAGTGACATGTTCTACCTCTGTTATCGATGCTCTAAACCAGTGTTACCCAAACTTTAGTTCCACGGTCCGGTTTAACATCAGACAGTGTTTCAATGGACCATCCTTTAAGAAGAGGTGGATGAGTACAACTAAATAAAATGATACCACCAGCATAAAAACTGCTTTTCTCTAAGTCCAATAATAAAGGTGAATCAACTTTATCAGCAGCATCAGAAAGAAAAAAAAAAAGAAAACAGAAATAATGGAAGTTTTGGATTCTTTCTGTGTGGCCCGGTATCAACTGACCCACAAACCCATACCGATTGACCCACAGACCGGTACCAACTGCTCCACAGACCTACTGACCCACAGAGCGGTACCGACTGACCCACAGACTGACTGACCCACAGATTAGTATGGACTGACTTACGGACTGATACGGACTGACCCACTGACTGGTACTGACTGACCCACAGACTGACTGACCCACAGACCAGTACCGACTGACCCACAGACCGGTATGGACTGACCTACGGACCAGTACCGACTGATCCTCTGACCAGTTCCGACTGACCCACTGAAGGATCACCTGGCTTCCACTACAAAATGAACTTTAGTGCTCCTTTCAGTGCAGAGAGAAGTCAGTGTACTTTCGGATGGTACAAGCCTCACTGGGATGCCCCCAGTTCTCCTGGTTATCATGGTTACCATGACTATACTAGACTATTTGGACCCCCTCTGGACAAGGGACACCTCAGGTCTGACAAGCTGTAAAATAACCTGGTTTTATTCTGGACACTCAATGTTTTTCATCCAACCAAACATCACACACAAATAGATGGTTCTCGGGTATCAGCTGTGATTCTTCCCATCAGCCATAAATGACAGCAACTGACTCAAGAAGACTCCATGTTTGGAATCATGTTTGGCCATTCCTCAGACATCTTTCTTTTCTGCATTTTACATTTGCAGTGAGGCTTAGTCCTACTGCAGGCCAGAAGATGTAGGGTAAAAAGACAAATGGAACCGTCTAGTACTGTAATTGGTTTCCTCTGTAGTGTTCGTCTGGACTGCATTCAGCAGTTAAGGCAATGATCAGAGGTCCTGGGGTCAACACACTCTCAATGTACTCTCAAACTTTTGTAATTTCTCAAATTTTTATGTTTGGATGTATTTCTTAAGTTGACATAATCAAACCAGACAGTTTCTGCAGAGCTGCTGTCATTCAGGCGATGAACATCAGATAAGGATCAAATAACCCTGATCTGAGTCAAATGAAACACAAATGTTGTGTTAAAACTAACACGAACCTACGACACGTCGAGAACTCATTGTTTGATTATCAGTGAGGTTGTGCGTGCTTGTCCCTCACTCTTTCTCTCTCCGTCTATTCTCTCCATCATCCATCACCCATCAGCCTCCCACTGGTCTGTGTCCTGGACACATTGGTTGTTATGATGATGCTCTATCCATTAGCCATAGTGACATCAAACATGCCCACCCTGGAGGACCACACCCAGACTGGGATGAGAACCTGACACAGTGGAGGTGGGTGCTTGGTTCTACTTGAACAACACACTTTCAGTGGGTCTTACCTGTGAGGAGAGGCCGTTGCTGACAGGGTTGACGTGGTTACTCGGCGTTGCGGTGGTCATGAAAGTGTCGGAGTAGCTGGAGAAGCTGTGCCGGTTGGACGACAGACCGTAGGCGGGGTTGTTGTCAGTGTTGGACAGACTGTTCTGGTGCATGGTGGATGGAGGTAGCGGCTGGGGGCGGTGAACAGTACCCCCACTATCTGAAGGGCAGAAAACAACAGAGCTTTTCTCAGCACCTGAACATGAATACCATTACAAGTTGACTCTTGGTTCCACTCAACAAGCACATGACGAACCTCAGAAGAGGCAACTCATCAGGACAGGGTTCAGCAGTCTTCCTTCAAATCAAGGAAGAGGAAGTCATTTTAAGATACCAATGTTCAGATTTTGGACAGGAGGATAGATGGTTTGAGAGAGGAGTGAAAGAAACCACAGCTGTGAAAGTCCAGGAACGTTCTTCCACCCTGCAAGAAGCAGAGACTCCTACCAGACTCACCCACCCATTGGTGTTGAGGGGAAGTCTGACTACAAAGGGGAATGGATGTTTAGATTCCACTCATCTCAATGTCAGTGAAGCAGGGAGATCCTCACACCTTTTTAGGGGTAGAGATCTGGGGGGAAGGTCTTTATTGCCATAAACAGCCAAGTACGGGATAAGAACACTGTTTGTGAGTACTATGAGAAGATAGAAAGATGACATCCTCAAAGGATGTGGTTTGTGTCACCAACAAGTTTTTTCAGTTTTCACAATATCATTACTACAGGGTCTTTCTGCAATTTTGAAAGGCCATGTAGACCAGTTATTATGTTGTTATTATCTTTCAGTAATAACTACATAATAGCTGTATTGGAAGCTACATTCAAAGCAACTGCTGGACTAAAGAAGACGCTGCATACTTACAGTCATAATTTCATTTTCAACCTAGTTTTAGTCCATGGCTTAAAAGCCATGGAAGGGGGGAATGTGGTGGAATATTTAAAATAAAATAGTATAATAAAACACACACACACAGAGCACACGTAAATGTAAGGAAGTTGACAGGAAGTTGACAGTCATAGGAACTATTTGACCTTGATGGCAGAAGGCAGAATGTTTGCTGTTCCTGGACTCAGGTGAGTATTGGCAGTAGTCTTATCACCATACTTACATAACGTGTTTCGCAAAGATGACCTATTAAGGTCAGTTTAACATAAGGTCAGCTTGACATACTGTCAGTTGCCAGTAAATCCAGTAACCGCCCACCACATACACACATATAGCAAAGCTTGGCAATAAGAATTCCACAGAGACTTCAGTTCAGTTGAGTTGAGTAACAGCTTGACTCCTGGGATGTCCATACCAGAGAACTCGTTATATTAGATAAGTATCTGTTGACATTGTCTAGCTGCATTATCAATAATACTGTTGGACTTCTCCTCAACCTATGCATGAGTTGAATTGACAAATTAATATTTTGTACTTATGCACTTTGTCCTGTCTCAAGAAAATCTCTCTCCACCACACATGTCAAAGTGGAGAAGCCTTCTCTGAACGGGGGGTAGTCTGGACATCATCTTTTGCCGATTTACAATCAGGCCTTTTCAAAACTCCCCGAAAGAACTGCTCAGCAGATTGACTCATGTGAAATGGCTCATGCTAATAACGACCATTAGCATACAAGGGCTAATGACTACAATTGGCATACAAGGGATAATGACCCCCATTAGCATACGAGGGCTCAAGGACATCTGTGAAGTTCATAATTCTACGACCCCCAATGACCATTGTTGAGGATCCAGACGGGTCTTGACAATGGTCTTCGGAACATAAATAGCAGAACTGAAGACTCAACACCAACCACCACAGTACTGAAGAAGACTCAACACCAACCACCACCTGAACTGAAGAAGACTCCTGGAAAAGAGGTGAAACGTCTTCACAGAAGTCCAGTGAGTTGATTTAAACAACTCTGGATACTCTGGTAGTTCGTTTGTGGTCTGACCGCCAATCAGCTGAAGGATCTTGGGTTGACAGATTAGTCATCTCAGTATCAATCTAAAGTGTACAGAAAACAATGAATCACACAAACTAGACTAGAACCAGTTTTGACATGTTTCCCTTTGATATCTTGGGTTGATCAGAAGGATTATTATAGCCAATCAAATTAAAACGCTTTCTTTGGTCAGCTCTCACATGTTTTGTTTGCACAGCCCAGCAAGTGAAGCATGAATGAATGAATGAATGAATGAATCAATCAATCAATCAATCAATGATCATTCATATCCTTGCAGAAAAAATCTTGTACATCTACAGAATGTTAGCCCTCCATCATGTAGCAGTGCAGTCCACTCAGTATTGAACATTTTCCACTTAGTATTGATCATTATCCACTCAGTATTGAACTGTGAGTATCTTTAGACCAGTACCCCTGGTAGTCCAGCTGTAACGGGTGTCAATAAGGGACTGAGTACGGGGTCAGGAAGTGACCCATTATGAGGCAGGTTCCAAACCCAAAAGGAGAAGACGGGTCATCAACAAGGGAAACTGGTGGACATCACAGATCGGTGAGTCAACCTTCATCAGTCTTTCCTCCTTCATCGTCATCAATCTGGCCACAACGAGTCACCCCTGATGTCGCTTTGGATCCATCAATGTTTAGGATTTATGTTGGAATATGTTAGAAACATAAAAACGGGTTTGACTGAGGACTTCATAGTTTATAATGAAGTACAAACATTCATCCATGTGATCTATATTAATATGTGAGCCAACCTGTAATCACTGCCAGGAGCTAGTCTGTCCGTTTGTGTTTAGTCTTCTGAAGCATAATTACATCCCTGCAGGAGGTCTGGCAGAGGAAATCCTTTCTGTGCAGTGAAACTATTCTGTTTGTTCAACCGACAAATCATCCTTTTGGAGGAATTACAGTCGACATCGGTGTAAAACAGAGCGCTCCTGTCTTTCTTTCTGCTGGCTGATGGTCATTCACACCTCACATCAGAGCGAAGGGTGAGGGGTTTTTTTGTTGAGCATCTTGCTTTCTTAGCAACACGCCTGTTGTCCTCATTTCACATCAGACACGTCTGACTTGTGTCTGGAGGATGTTGAGATCGCTCATCGACAGTTATAAACATCTCAACTATGGCATTAGTGATTTTAAACTTTATCAAGGAGGTTACTTTTTGCTTTGTTTGTTGGTTTGTTAGCAGGATTATCTGGATCATCACACAAACAAAGTCAAACAATGTTTACAGGATGTCAAAACGGATCTAATGGAGTTATCTTCCAGCTCCAGACCTCCTCCAGAGTCAATACGTGGCATCAGTCACCTGACCCCAGGTCAGCTGAACACCTGAGGTCTGCAGGGATTGGAAAAAAGTTCCTCCCCTCATGATGATGAAAAACAAGTTTTCCTTCTCACCTGGAGAAGTGCAGGCTTTGTACAGCAGGGCAAAGACTGCATGGAACGAGTCCCGTGAACACATACTCACACACACTCTACATGCTGCCAGTGGCAGTGGGTTACCTTGGGCTAAGGTGTTGGTGGGGTAGCTGGACTCTGGCAGCTGGTACGTAGGAAGAGTTGGCATCCCAGTGGGAGGGAATCCGCCCGGTAACAGGTGGTTGAATGCTGCTAGTTGATTGGCTCCTGCTTGTTTCCGCCACCTGGCTCTTCGATTGCTGAACCAGACCTGAACAGAAACAGGAAAAGACAAAAATCAGACTTCAGTTTCATCCGTTGTTTCATTTAGTTTGATTCTGATATATGGAGCAGGCACTGCTTCTTCACTATGGAGATTTATTCTCTAATGACGAAGATGAAGTCTCTATTCATCTGGAACATGTCTCCACAACCAGACGAAGTTCTGCAGGACGGCTTCCTGTCACGGTGGCCACCAGTGGACATTCTGGTTTCATTCCATGACCACATCTTGAAGACGTGTTCCTATGCAGCTGCATCAATGTTTGCAGCTGTGAAAAGATGATGAATTCTTGACAACACACCTGGTGCCTCACTGTCATAGCCTACAGCATCAGGACACCTTTATGATGCTGAAGTTTTTGTTTGATCCAAAAAGAAAACCTCAGAACAAACGGTCCAGAATTTGTTCATCCAAGTTATCTTTTCAAATTTTTTTGCTGCCACCCAAAAGATGGTTCCAATTTCTTGGACAGTCCATCACAGATCAGCTTGTCAGGATCCAAACAGAACCCTACCAGTCATCACTGGTAATGGTGGCATCATGGCACCAAACTTTCCAGTTTGTTTGCAGTGCTTCAACCGTTCTTTCCTTCTTGCGACATTAGAAATGTTCAGGAACAAAAACTGGATGTTCACCTGATTGCGGTGACAAGTGTGTTGGTGGCGTGTGTGTGGTGAGCCATGCCTTTGATGGGAGGCCAAACAGGAGGAAGCGGCAGAGCAGGATGTACTGGACAAATTGTACTGTACTGGATATGGACCGTCTTAACAGCCTCATCCGCAGAGCGGGCTCAGTGGTCGGTCTGAGCCTGGACTCTGTGGAGACAGTTCTGGAGAGCAGGACCATGTCTAAAGTTAAGGCTATCATGAACAACACCTGCCACCCCCTGCACACCACCTTCTCCTAGCAGAGAAGCACCTTTAGCAGCAGACTGCTGTCACACAGATCTGAAGCACAGATCGTCTTTACTTCCAATTTTTCGGAACCCAACCACCGGGCCACGGGCCATCAGGTACCGGGTCACACATAACATTTGAATTTTTACTTTTTTTTAAAAATTGATAACGAGTCTAAAGATGTTTTATTTGGAAAAGTGACTTCTGTGAAGAATGACGCACAGACAAATGCATGCGCCTGTGCCTCTTGACAAGTCTCGGTCACGTGACAGGTTACCAGCAGTTACCCCCAGAATGAAGAGCTGTTCCAGTGTTCTGGATTAAAATCCATCAGAATATTCTGAGATCGCCCTAAAAGCAGTGAAACCCTGCTTCCATTTCCATTTTCTTTGTCAAGGGATTTTCTGCAGGGACCAAACCAAACCAAAGTATGGCATCAACCGGACGTCTGGAAGACACTTTAGGTGACGTTGTCTCTGTTACCCCGACCGATTGGTTAAAGAGAAACAAGATCAGAGCTCCACTACTTTATTATTATTATTATTATTATTATTATTGATTGACTTGTTCACCCTTTAATATAGAAATAATCAGTATTTCTCCTGCGGTGATGCACTGATTGTAAGTCGCTACATTTCAGAATACACCTCATCAGTCACTTGAATCCAGTTTTTATCATAATTATTTCTAATTAAAAAGGATTTTTGTTCTACATTAAATGATTTCATTTACAGAGATGTTGATTATTAATTTATGAATAAAGTTTGTTTATTGTCTGTTGATGTGTATTGACATCAGACCACTGATGATTTATAATTAGACTACAGCCATAATCAACGATTATCCAGCAAATGAAGGTCAGTCCGTGAAAATATTGTGTTAGATGAAACCAGTCCCTGGAGCATTAAAGCTTGGGGAACCGCTGATGTAAACCAATCCCACAATCCTCCTGGGTTCATGCCAACTACTGCAGTGTTCCTGAGCCCAGTACCGGTACCAGTCCATGGGTCACACAGAAAGAATCCAGAATTTTTCTGTTTTCTTTCTGATCTGATTCAGAACAATCAGATTTAGAATAGAACAGTTTTTATTCTGGTCGTATTGTTTTAATTAGCTGTATTTATCCTCCACACCTTAAGGGACGATTGGTGATGTTGAACCGGTCCGTGGAGAACAAAAGTTTGGAGACCTCTGGTCTACTGGAGACTACAACAACAGTGACTCGCCGTTCAGGAAGAATTCTGGTAAGGTTTTATGCTAATGTTTCCCTTATGCTTTGGATTTGGGGTTTAAAAAGAACACATACACACACACAGACACAGACACACACACACACACACACCTTACTCTGAGCTCAACTACATCGTCAAATAACAAAAAGGAGTGTGTAGCCCAAAGCTAACCTTCTCTTCATCAACTTAAGCCTGAGTTTTAAATTCAAACGAACTAAAGGACTGAAGGACAGAGCAGCTGTCAGCAGCGTCCCACATCAGGACACACAGGTAACACACACACACACACACACACACACACACACACACACACACACACACACACACACACACACACACACACACACACACACACACACACACACACACACACACACACACACACACACACACACACAGCAGGACTGTGTTATTGCCTCCAGCGTTCCGCCCACCCACTTTCTCCAGGAATCTTCCTCTTTCATTTGGAGCAAATGAAAACATGCCTTTCAAGTGGAGCAGATCATTTGGAGCTCTATTTCTGAAGAGGAAACTCAAATAATTACAACAGGCGCTGCCGCCCCGAGGTGCTGCAAGCAGGAGAAGAGCCTATTGGTCAGCTTCAACAGTCCTACTGCCTCTGCAGCGGGACGAGTGGGACAGAATCAGAACACGACCTCCTCCTGGGGTACATGGGGGACGAATTCACTTTAAAACAAGAGTTAGTTTTATAAGATATAAAATATTGTAAATTTATCCCCTTTAATATTAAGAAAAACAATTGTACGCTGAATGTTATGGGTTCATGTGCCATCCAACCGTCAGGTTTCACAGAATCCAACCACAATCCAGCCCCAGACCATCACACACTGAGGCTGATAATTAAAGCAGCTGATATGAAAAGTCGACACCAAATGAATTTAATTTAAAACCTGCAGAGAAACACAAGTAAAACTCTTCTTACGCCATCGATGGGTTCCAGGAGACGTTACGTTAGTTAAATTAACTCCAGACTAAACTGTAGATAACCATTCCCAGTTCTGTACTGAACATAATTAATTAATGTATTTTAATAATATTTGGTTAACATACATTTATTTTAAGCTGACAAAAAAATTACACTTTATTTTTTAATATAGTATAGTAAAAATATCTCCGTCTCGTCTTCAGCTGCTTGTTCCTCATTGTGGGTCACAGGGGTTGCTACAGGCTAAAAATATATTATGTTTTATTCTGATTTATCGCACAGTAACATGATATAAAAGTTGATTTTTATTTTTCCGTATATCTCAAAATGACGTAAGCCGAGGTTTACCTGTATAAATAAAGTTATAAAGAACTTGTGACAAATTAGTCAAACAATTAACATAAATTAGTATGTGAGATTTAATTTATACAACATTTGGTAAATCCTGGAATTTTTTTTTCATGAAAAATTCAGACACGTGTGTTGGGAATAAAAAAAAAAAAAATCCAACTTATGATGTAGAATTCCTGAAAGTGATGGAGGGTTGAGTGTGTCAGATATGGCTGTACGACGGAGTGAAGTGGTGTGAGTGTCACAGATCACTCTGAGGTGTGTCACGGCCCAGTGGGCTCTCCCTCAGCGTTTCCTGGCTCGTGATTGATCCACGAGGCTGTGGCGGATTAGGGCTGTGTGGGACCGACGAGACCCTCCTGTGATCTGTTGCGAGCTTCACCCCGAGATGTGGTGGGAAACACCGACTCCAGCCAAGACGCTGGACGGTGAGACACACATGTGGAATGCAGCCCCCCCCCCGCCCACCACCCCCACCAGACTGAACACCTAACAGCTGTTGGTAACACTCCAGACGCTGGAGATGTCAGGTTCCTCAGCTGACGTGAGAACAGCTGGACGCCTCCGGCCTCAGTCACACAGGTTCACGAAACAATGTAGGAAAAACTACTAAATGCAAAAAAGACTTTTTTAGAGCTCTGGTTGATGTTATTAATTATTTAAACCGGCAATCTCCAAACTTTTGTTCTCCACAAACCGGTTTAACGTCAGAAAATACTTAAACAGACCATCCTTTAAGATGTGGAGGATAAATATAACAAAATAAAACGATTTGACCTGCATAAAAACTGTTTTATCTAAATCTAATAATAAAGGTGAACCCAGTTTGTATCAACTTTACAAGCAGCGTCCTTGTGATGTCACACCATCTCATGTTGGTTCTGCTAGCTTGGGAGTTTCAGCTTAGCTGTAATGTATTCTGTGTCAGCGGCTGGAGCGGCCCCTTTAAAAAAGGTAGTCATGTGACCGAGGCAAGCATCACCAGATCAAAAAGAAAACGGAAATACAGTCACCCCTCGTTCCTCGTGGTTAATGCGTTCCAGGAACCACACGCGAATAATGAATTCCGCGATATAGCGACAAACTATTTATTTTATCATTACCATACTGATATTAAACCACCTTCTATCTGTATTACCTTTTTATGATAGACTGTTTAAAGCACTTTTGTGTCTCATTGAAGTCCAAGACTGACGGAACGTAGCGCACTGCTGGATGCTGTCAGCCAATAGAATGCATGTACAGTATCACGTGACTACCTACTAAAAATCTCTGATGAGGTGAAGTCACGCATGTTGATGCGCGAATGCGTGAAGGATTACTGTACTGGAAGTGACCCGGTACTGACTGACCCACAGACCGGTATCGGTCCACGATCCGGGGGGTTGGGGACCATTGGTTTCCCCAGAGGGGTTCCCATTACGGTCACATGTCAACAGGGATGGATGGATGGATGGGCAGACAGGCAGACAGACGGGGGGTGTCACCTGGACCCGGGCCTCGGTCAGCTTGGTCCTCTGGGCCAGCTCCTCCCGGGTGTAGATGTCGGGGTAGTGGGTTCTCTCGAAGGCCTTCTCCAGCTCCTCCAGCTGTTCCGCCGTGAATGTAGTTCGACTCCGGCGCTGCTTCCTCTTCAAGGGGAGGTCCGGCTCCGACTCTACATCCGACACCTCGTCCATCCGACTGCCTGTAGACACACGTGAGCGTCACTTCCTGTTAGCCTGTTCACACTGAAACTATTAGAAGGCATCAGGACAAAAGGTTTATTAACTGAGCAAACAGCATGTTTTGGTTCTAGTCCCACTTGGAACACATGAAGACCGGACTATAACGCTCATACCAAACCACGGCAGCGGGGGAGGGGGGGAAGAGGGATGAATGACGCCTCCAGTGGCATCTTGGAAAAGTTATTCATGTGACAAAACAGCTGTTTGTGATTGGTAAGAACAATTATATTTTAAAAGCCTACGTATCCCAGCATGCCCCAGGACAGAGTACAGGGGCAGATATGGCTAATCTCTTTAGACCACCTTGGTGGGCCCCGAGGATATCGAGTGGAAGCTGAAAGTAGTCCCAAATATTGATTATTAAACTGAATATTCAAAAGTTCTGGTAAAACAGGTAAAACAGGAAGTCCCCTAATACTTCCTGGTAAAACAGGAAGTAACAGGAAGTCCCCTGTCATTAATGTGTGGATGGTGACTTTAACCAATATGTCTTTTTCTAGAAGGGTCGCACCCACCAGAATGGACAGAGTTAAAACCGGCTATTTTGTGACGTATAACAGCTCCATGTCGAAGACGCGTTGATAAACCTGCTTGACAGTTGAATATTTGTTCGTCTGTTTCTTTTTTATGAATCATAAAGTTTATATAGATATTTATTTATTCATTCATTCATTCACGTTCCTCTCCAAAGACGCCAATGGCAGTTCTGAGACAGATCGGGACGCGCTGCCCCCTGGTGGTCGTCCTCCAAGAGGAAAGACTTGAACTTCCACACGTCCCAGTCCTCTCTCCGGTCGTTCTGGGAGTTGTTCTGCTTATAAACGTGTTGATCAATGCACTTATGCAGCTACGTGTGGACGGAGATTTTTTGAAAACGCTGTCGTGTGAATGCAAATTTTTTTCTATGCGGGCAAAAAAAGTGTCAAAAAGATCCGGCTACTTGAGGATGTAGCCTAAGACACACCAGCCAGAAAATGGATACCAAAGAAGAAAAGACATAAGTTGCACTGGCCTATAAGTCACATTTACGACATTGTTGTCCATGTTGTGATAGACTTTCTGCTGCTCGATTACCATTTTTAGATGTTTTGCTATTTGCCTCTTGTAAACATGCAGAATACAATTTTATTTTGGGTGTATTTTTGTTCAGTCTTTCTCAGTTGCTTTCATTTTATTTCATTTCAAATTTAAACTTTTAAGTGGTGCAGGAGTAATAATAGCAGATATTGGCACACAAGCAAAGAGCGTCCTCTCATTGTGAAAAATAACAAACGTGAAATTACTGTACATATTTTAACATATAAGTCACTGCCACTCTCTCTCTCTCTGTGTCTTTTCCTTGACCTATGTCTGTCCCTAGTGTATTTCTCTTTCCCAACCAACAGGCCAAGGCGGATGACCGCCCTCCAGAGCCTGGGTCCTGCCCGGAGTTTCTTCCTCAATGAGGGAGTTTTTCCCCGCCACCGTCGCTTATGCTTGCTCTGGAGGGCATTGTTGGCTTTCTATCAGTAAAGCGCCTTGAAATGTCTTCAGATGTGATTGAGCTCTATATCAATAAAAGTTGATTGATTGACCTTAGTGTAAGTCGCAGGACCAGCTGAACCCAGAGGTCAAATCTAATCTGGATTGGGTTGAAAACATGATCTCATATTAATATAATAAAACAGTACAGCATAGAAGGGATTCAGTAACGCTGGATGACAAACACAGGAGGGCCAACAATCATTAAAACGTTGAAGGTGGTGATGAACTACAAGAGCGACGAACTATTTATCTTATTATTTACGGTAATTTAAACATTTATGAACCCTCCCCATACTGATATTAAACCACCTTTTATCTGTATTACCTTTTCCCCAAACTCTGATAGACTGTTTAAAGCACTTTTGTGTCTCACGTAAGTCCAAGACTCATGTAACGTAGCGCGCTTCCAGATGTCGTCAGCCAACAGAATGCGCGTACGGTATTACGTGACTGCCTACCAAAAATCCGCAATGAGGTGAAGTCGTGAGCGTTGATACGCCGACTGTACGTTAAAGCAACGCCGTTAGTCACATGTGCGAAGTGAACAACCAGCATGGAGCGTGTGAACTCCGTTCTGTCACCTCGGATCAGCATCCGGATCGTCAGCGGTGCTACTTGAGCAGTAAAAAATATTCATGTCTGTAAACAATGACGTGAATGTCAGTGGGATACGTGAACACCGCTGCAGTGACTTCTGGGTATTGAGTGGATTTAGATTTGGTGCACTTGGTGGTGCTGGAGTCGCCACGAAGAGGCCCATCAAAGTGGCTTAGACGACTACAGGGTGTTCGCTGTAGTTTAATTAAACAAGGAATTATGGGATTAATGCGAGGCTCCCATTACAGACCACTGGAAGAGTCGCAGGGAGAATATCTTTGTATTCCCCCGCCCTAGCCCCCCCCCCCACTGAAAGCTCCCACTAGTGAATTCTCAGAGGATTACATGTGGCCGCAGGACATGCTGCTGCATTAATTAAATCAATTCTTTCACCATTTAGTTCTGCAAAAGATGCGTTTTCCTAAACACCACCTCTAATTAAAACACATACGTTCACCCATTAAAGAACCTCAACATGAGCACCTTCACAGGAAGTGCACGTATACATCACAGGTCTTGTTTGCTTCTGGTAAGTTGGGGGTGGGAGGTGGAGGTTTCGATGGGGGTGGGGTGTTGCTTCAAAGCAATTTGTCTCTAACTCGGCGTGACAACACTTGAGGCCCCTGCAGTGGGCTGTGATCACTTTGCAGAAGGGCCCTCGACTCCTCCGGGTGCCGCTGCGACAGGAGGGGCTCTATTTGTTTTCCCTCCCCATGCAGCTGGATTTATGGGATGTAAGGAGGAGGTGAGTGTAAATGAGGATTCCCCAGCACACCGTGCTGTTTGTAGTACTCTTCCTCTTGGCGTCTGTCATCATCACACCGCATGGATCTGGCCCCCGGCCGAGGAAAATTGCCGTAAGGATTCTTATTTTTTGTTTTCCTATTTTCTTACAGTCATTTAATTTGTGTTCCAGAGTTCCAGGAGCCGTTCCAGCAGCGCTCATCCCCACAGAGGGCCAGGAGGATGTAGACGGGCCCGTACGGGCCCTCAGATCCATATTAATAGAACATTATCCTCAGCATATCTACTGAAGGACCCCACAGCTGCATTGGATGTGTTTCATCCATTTTCATCTGAGGGGGTTGTCCTGGTTAAGGGTTGTTGGTTGGATCATAAATGATGTGAGAAATGATTTGTTGGAAATCAAAATAAAACCTGATGTTTTAAATAATGTACTGCTGAGCTTTAAGGTAGACAATCTGATGTTAGTTTATCACGGGACGCCCACTTTCAAGCCAACACGTGGTAAAGAACTAGATCCGGTCTCACTGATGTTGTATCCATCCGCCAACACGTGGTAAAGAACGAGATCCGGTCTCACTGATGTTGTATCCATCCGCCAACACGTGGTAAAGAACGAGATCCGGTCTCACTGATGTTGTATCCATCCGCCAACACGTGGTAAAGAACGGTTTCAGTCATGTTGTTGTGTTGTGCATCAAACTGATGGCTGGACGTTTTCCATCAGTACCATTGAGGTCTAGAGCAGAGTTCATGGTCCTTTTGGTACAGGAAGTGGTCCAGGTCCTGAGGCAGACCATCACACCTCCACCTTCTGTTGATGGAAGGCTGTTGGTTTGAGTCCAGATCTAACGGGACACGCAACTTTCAAGAAGTTCCACTCTTGTCTCCTCGGTCTACAGAAGACTTACTGAGGTCTTGGGGGTCATCAGAGCGTTTTTGATGACTGTCACTCGAGCCTTTGTGTTATTTAGTGGTGGTTGTCAGTTAGGTTCCATTCTCCTTGTGGGTCATGAACCCTGAGCTCACCTGAGGCCAGTGAGGCGTGTTTTATTTTGGTAAGTTGGCCACTCTTGGGAAGGTTCACCACTGTTTGTGGATAACGGCACTCACCGTGATTGGCTGGAGTCTTGAAGCCTTAGAAGCAGGTCTGGAACCCTTTCCAACCTGTCAGTGACTTTGTTCCAGCGGTTCTTTTGTTCCTTCAGACGTGTCCTTCTGAGATCCTTGTCCTCCTTCACGTCGAGAGACGCTTCCTTCAAGTCTTTTGTGGATTCGACGGGTCTGGTAGTGATCAGGTCTGGTAGTGATCAGGTCTGGTAGTGATCAGGTCTGGTAGTGATCAGGTCTGGTAGTGATCAGGTCTGGTAGGGATCAGGTCTGTTAGTGATCAAGTCTGGCTCCCGATGGTCAGATGCTCAAAAATGTCACCAGTCACATTAATTCATGAATCAAAGGCATCTGTCTCACAGGGACAAATAGGAATAGAAACTTTCTCCCTCTCAATGAATAAAACCATCATTTAAAAACTGTGTTTTGTGTTTAGTTTGGTTGTCAATGTCTGGAATGAGAATTTGTTTGAAAATGTGAAACAAATACAGTATTTTCTGCACTATAAGGCGCACTGGACTATAAGGCGCACCTTCAATGAATGGCCTATTTTAAAACTGTTTTCATATATAAGGTGCACTGGATTATAAGGAGCACTGTCAGTTTTTGAGAAAATGTTTAAATGTTTTTAGGTGCGCCTTATAGTGCGGAAAATGCTGTATGTTAGACTGGTGATGGAATATGGAAAAGGACACATCTCTGTCCTTCTTGTCCTGAATAATCCAGAGCCCTCCTTTACGAACACATGTAAATAAATCAAATGGTTAAATAAAACACGCGTGCACACTGGGCGAGCATGGACGTGCATCGCTCGGGTTTAATGTGTGCTTCGGCTCTCAGTTTGTCCTGCCGGAGCAGAGTCTCTAGAAACTGGGTCACCTGAGAGCGGATTTAAGAAGCCGAGCTGAGAGCCGAGCTCACAATGATTGGACGTGTAAATGAAAGTGAACGTCACGCCGCGGCGTTGCCGCCAGTGACAACCTCAACAGGACGGCTTCGCTACCGCATGCTCCCCGCTCGCTCTGGACGGCAGCACAATGAGGATCCCCGGGATGGAGGAGAATAAAGTTTGACAGGCCGGTGGATCAGGAGGGTCAGCTCCTCCCCGGCAGCTGATAATGGAGAGCAGAGATTATGCTAATGAGACAGACGCACAGAGCCGATAGAGGGGCTCAACCTGGACTCCATCTTTGTCTCCACCAGATCCCTCAATTGGCATGCTATGTCTTATCAGGAGAAGAGGAGCACGGTGCAGCTTCACACACACACACACACACCACACACACACACACACACACACACACACGCACACACACATGCATACACAGGGTTTGCAAAATGTGCTACAGCATAAATAAACTACACAACCTGCTGGTTTGGGTCCAATGGTGAATAAAATCAGTGCAGAAACGCATTCATGCTTTTTAAAAAAAAAAATCATATTTCTTGCACAATTTGTAACAAGTTCAAACACACAATCTACTCCACACACACACACACACACACACTGTCTTCCTCTAAAAAATAAATCTAATTAAACAACAATGGTTTAATTCCATTGAAAGCTCCTTACGCACCAATGTAGTAAAACGGACGGTTCTGATAAGTTAATAGTGACAGCTGTAATTCAATTCTCCTTCAAAGGGGGGGGGGGGGCGCGGCCCCACATTAACACCCCATTATGTCTCCACAGTGTTGGCTGAGAGCTGAGGATGAAGCGCGTCCTCTGAGACTGTGGCTTAAAATGTTCCTTTAATTTCACTTTTTCTGCCCTGAATGAAATGCTTGATTTCTGCTTTCTATGGGATGTTACTGATTGTTATTCATTGTGGTTTTACACGTCTACTGTACTGGAATCTGAAGCACCAATGTGGGGAAAAAACAAACAAACCAATCTTAAACTCACCAGGCCAAATGTGTCATATTTGATTCATTCGGTCTTTCAGGATGTAAATTCTTCTACATCATAAATTTGACAATTTGAAAAACCTGATGCATAAAATCAGACGAATGCATCTGCATTTTTTTATGCAAAAAAAAAATAAATCTGGATTTAGCAAAAATTATACAAATTTAAACTCGTACATTTTTACATTTTTTTTTGCAAATTTTGTTCTAAGGTTCCATTAGACCTTATTTTACGAAAAATACATTTTTCTGGCAATTATTTAACTGTTCAGATTTTAAATGTTTTTAATAATAATAATAGTAATAATAATAATAATTATAATAATAATAATAATAATAACAATGGCCCATACATGAATGCTTCAGTTGCCTTTCTGAACCTGAGGTCTGACTGACATTAACTACTGGTAAAAAATAAAGCCTACAGCAGGACAGTTAGTCCTACTGTACGTTCATGTTACTACCGGTCTGGTTCTGTAACAAACCAGCAACAGGAAGAGGTAGCACGAGTGTCTTTCACACAGAGGTCACATGATGGTCTTGTGTTGACCCTCTGCCCATCTTTGTAGGACCAGCATAATGCTCGGCTTTACGTTAGCATCATGGTGTAACCACTGGTATTAACTCTACTACTGACCCAGATGAGCACCAGCTCAGACCCACACCTTTAAGCTTCATGAGGGCAGAATGGTGAGACACCGTGTCCCTGTGTGAAGTCGACTACCAACCGGCCAATCAGCTGAGAGACGCCGACTAAACGTGTGACGAGCTGGTATCTGTTAAACGCGTTATCCTGCTAGTCCTGTGGTGTCTGGTGCTCGATCAGCTGCAGGGACTAATACACTACTGAGCCACACTTTGACCAAGACATGGGGGCAAAAATTAACAGCGCTCCAGAGAGCTGTATCAAACTAATTATGGGTCATTTTGAAAAATCCTATTAGTTCCAGTACAATTACACCCAGGGCTGTCTTCCAGTTTTGTTCCAGAGGCTCCAACCAGTCATCTCCATTGTCTCAACAATTGATTAATTTATTGGTGCAGGAGTCTTTCCCCCGATCGGCCTGTTGATGATGCAGTTTTGTCTGCAACCTTTGTGTTAGAGTGCCTGAAAGATGAAGACAGGATGGCGCTGCTCCTGATAGAAATCTCTTTCAAACTCTACTCTCCGTGGAGCCGTAGGGGTGGATTGAACCCACCTGCTCTCCTCCTGACAACACGCTCTATGCTAGTAGCTTAGCTGTCTGAGTCTCCTGCGAGCTGCTCTCTCCATACTCATGTGCAGCATGGACTTCAGGCTATCTTTGGTCAGTGGAGCTGGTACATTTTACACCATCCTGCCCGGCCACATTCGGATGAATGCACATCCTTTCCATCCACATGCAACTTCACCTTAACGTCAATGCACAGTGGCAGCTCGGTACAAGTTTGAGGGACCCAGTGTCAGGGTATTCCTCTGACCTCACTGTTCCATCCGTAAAATAACCCAAGAGCTTCCCTCTGGTTCAGCTTCTCTAGGGTGATCCGTTACCACATTTTAACTGCAGGATCTCTTGTCACTAAGAAGCCCCATCTGATGAAATATCCCAGTAGAGATGCTAGCAGGTGTCTCTCACACCTTCTACCACAGCTGACGGGCCAAGCTCATTGGATTTCATGACGTCTCTAGAAGCGATTCTTGTAGTAGCAAGATCTTGAGTCTAATATTGCAACTTGGCGTCTGTAGATCCTCACAAATAAGATCCACAAGTCAACAGATGAGGGTCTGACTTCTCCACGGAACACTGTTAGAGTTTTGGTTACAACAACCAGCTTCCCAGCAGTGGTGTTTAGAAACGGATCTGTGTATTATTTGTGCTTCAACGGTTAGTCGACAGAAGTTTTCAGCACAGTTCAAACTTGTGCACCTGTATTTTTGTTCTGTCACCATGGTGATGTTGACAGATTAGTGTTTGGCCACCTTCTGATCACATGCTTCCTAAGACACAGGAGAGGTTTTACCTGCACCGGGTAAAGCCCCCTTTGAACCTCAGGATCAGGTTCTGTCACAGAAGAGCTCTGACGTCTGTCAGCTCCTTCATGTGTGAGCGAATGGGAGGAGGCGACGGGGCCGGTTGCACCCTGATGGGGCTTTAAGGCCTGAAGCAGCGTCGCTCGCTCCACATGAGATGATAACGGAGGACGGATCCGCCTCCTGAGGAGGAAGCACCGCCTCACTTCCTCCACACACCAGAGAACCGTCCATGGCTTTACATGCAAAAACAACAACAACAACAATAGTAACAGCAACAACAAGAACAGTAATGATAGCAGTCATAATAATAAAACCATCATCAGCATCACAACAATGATTAGTAATAATAACAGCAACAACATAAATGATAATGAAAATAGTCATAATAATAATAATAAAAATAATAAAAACTATCATCATAATAATAACAGCAGCAACAACAACACTAATAATCGTAATAATACTGCTACCAATAATAATAATAAAAACAGCAATTCTTCTTATTGTTGTTGTTACATTATTATTATTATTATTATTTAAATTATTGTTACATTATTATTATTATTGTTATTATTTTAATTATTGTTACATTATTGTATTATTATTATATTATTGCTGTTGTTATATTATTACTATAATTTTTATTGTTGTTGTTACATTATATTATTATTGTTATTATTATTACTATTATTATTATTCATTCATTCATTCAACTTCTTGACTGCTTATTCTGCAGTTTTTTTGCAGGTCACAGGGGGTTGCTGGAGCCTATCCCAGCTGATTTATAGGCGAGAGGTGGGGGACACTCTGGGTGTGACACCAGTGATGTGGAGCACTGGTGTCTGCTCCACATCACTGGTGACCCTTGAATAAGCTCACTGGAAAACCTCACACTGTCACGCTTCCAGCGTCTACCCGAAAGTTTGGGCCGCTAGCCGAGTTAGCTCTGGTCTTCACATTTGTCCATGTCTCTCACTTACAGAGACGTCTTGACTTCGTCAAACACAGCGGTTTATATTCTTTGATTGTGACGGACCTCACGTTGTCGTGTGGGGAACCCCGATGCTTTATTCACCAGGACCGAACTCACGACGCCGGCGTCAACCCAGATGGCCGGACCGTAACGCCGAAGCGGCCTTTGTCTTGGCGTTTGTCCGTCCCACACACACGGAGCCGTTAAGGCTTCGTCGGACACAGCGGTTTGCTTTCTTGTGACGGCCAAGAAAAAAAAAGAAAACGAACAAAGTCTGATATTACTGTTTTATCGTGGAATTTCTTCAGGTTCCCGCTAGTATACAGGTCCTTCTAAAAAAATTAGCATATTGTGATGAAGTTCATTATTTTCTGTAATGTACTGATAAACATTAGACTTTAATATATTTTAGATTCATTACACACAACTGAAGTAGTTCAAGCCTTTTATTGTTTTAATATTGATGATTTTGGCAAAAAAGTGAAGAAAAATCAAAAATCTGTATCTCAAAAAATTAGCATATTTCATCTGACCAATAAAAAAAAGTGTTTTTAATACAAAAAAAGTCAACCTTCAAATAATTATGTTCAGTTATGCACTCAATACTTGGTCGGGAATCCTTTTGGCATGGAGGCCATCAGCCTGTGGCGGTGCTGAGGTGTTCTGGAGGCCCAGGATGCTTCGATATCGGCCTTAAGCTCATCCACAGTGTTGGGTCTGGTGTCTCTCAACTTCCTCTTCACAATATCCCACAGATTCTCGATGGGGTTCAGGTCAGGAGAGTGGGCAGGCTAATTGAGCACAGTAATACCATGGTCAGTAAACCATTTACCAGTGGTTCTGACACTGAGCAGGTGCCAGGTTGTGCTGAAAAATGAAATCTTCATCTCCATAAAGCTTTTCAGCAGATGGAACCATGAAGTGCTCCAAAATCTCCTGATAGTTAGTTGCACTGACCCCGCCCTTGATACAACACACTGGACCAACACCAGCAGCTGACAAGCCCCCCCCCCAGACCATCACTGACTGTGGGTACTTGACACTGGACTTCAGACATTTTGGCATTTCCTTCTCCCCAGTCTTCCTCCAGACTCTGGCACCTTGATTTCCAAATGACATGGAAAATTTGCTTTCATCCAAAAGAAGTACTTTGGACCACTGAGCAGCAGTCCAGTGCTGCTTGTTTGTAGCCCAGGTCAGGCGCTTCTGCCGCTGTTTCTGGTTCAAAAGTGGCTTGACCTGGGGAACGCGCCACTTGTAGACCATTTCCTGCACACGCCTGTGCATGGTGGCTGTTTCTACTCCAGACTCAGTCCACTGCCTCCGCAGGTCCCCAAAGGTCTGGAATCGGCCCTTCTCCACAATCTTTCTCAGGGTCCAGTCACCTCTTCTGGTTGTACCCTCTTGCTTGAGGGTGTCAGTGATGACCTTCTGGACAGCAGTCAGGTCGGCAGTCTTACCCATGATTGCGGTTTTGAGTAATGAACCAGGCTGGGAGTTTTTAAAAGCCTCGGGAATCTTTTGCAGGTGTTAAGAGTTGATTTGTTGATTCAGATGATCAGGTTAACAGATGGTGTAAGGTACCTTTTCATGATATGCAAATTTTTTGAGATAGGAATTTTTGGTTTTCGTGAACTGTATGCCAAAATCATCAGTATTAAAACAATAAAAGACCTGAAATATTTCAGCTGGTGTGCAATGAATCGAAAATATATGAAAGTTTCATTTTTATCATGACATTATGGAAAATAATGAACTTTATCACAATATGCTAATTTTTTGAGAAGGACCTGTATATATGTACATATACACACGTGATACTGGCGTGAAAAATATTATTATTATTATTATTAAAACCCGTCACGCACACTCTCACACCTATGGACAATTTAAAATGATTAATTCACCTAAGGTGCATGTTTTTAGAGGTGGGAGGAAACCAGAGGACCCAGAGAACCCAAGCAAACACGGGGAGAACATATAAACCCCCCGCAGAAACGGACACAAACCCAGAACCTTCTAGCTGTGAGGCAATATTATTATTATTATTATTATTATTATTATTATTATTATTATTATTATTATTATTATTATTATTATTATTATTATTCCTGGAGTGATTTGGGTTATATTAATGTAAAACCACTGGAGGGGCTATTTTATTTGACTAATTCTTTAAAAGAAATCTATTTAGATATTTAGACATGCCTTGATATATTCAAAATATCCCAGAATTAATTATAATTAAGTCAATATTTTTGTGTACTCTTTTCACTGTATATCTATTTAAATACATATAAATATATAAAATGCCGTCCTCTGTTTTGTTCTATTTAAACATGACTTTAGAGGCAGGAATGTTGGATATTTTAATTAATTTCTCCAGTCCATAAATAGATGTTGTGGAGTGGAACAGCAGGTTCAGTACTACAGCATCATGGGATCGGAGCCCCGCCGCCGGCTGATGCTAGGCTCTCCCCCGGGCTGGAGTGGAGCGCTGCTGCCTCTGAGACATCCTGTCCTGCTTCTTAAGGCTCTTTGGACTCTTTCTGCTCAGCTGCCTCAGTGACAACAGAGCCTCTGGAGCCTCCAGGGGCCTTTCAGGGCCAATAGAGGCCACGCCGCAGGGGGCTGCCGGCCATGAAAGACCACGAGCAGCCCCGACACACTCTGCAGGGCTTCAGTAAACAGCTCCAGACAGAGTCACTAAAGCTGAGCAGCCGAGCAAAGTGTCGCCTGCATTCTGAAAATTAAAGGGGTCAAGTGGAGCCGAGGCGTGACACGGAGCGGAGGATGGGGGAGGATGTTGGTACACAGACCACATCATGGCTTTGTCATCAGTAAGAATTGTAACACATCACAGGTTCGCATCCCAGGCGGGTGTAGGTCGAGTCTTTCCACACACACGCATCTGATGTGATCTTATATTTATTCAACTGCCTGCCAATGAAAATATAAGAAATGAATCTAAATTAACCACAACCTCTACAAAACACTTTACTAAAATAGTTTTGTTCAATAAAAACTCATCTGCAGTGCAGCTTTCTATGACATCAGCCACAGGTTTGTGTGCAGTTTTGATGCAATGGCATATTTGCATTTGACTTGCAAATTTTTCTGCATGCACCAACAATATAAGGCCTCAGAACTGAAGGCCTGGAAACTCCACTAATTGAGGTCCGAGCCAAGGTTTTGATAATTATTCAAAGAACACAAAAGAAAATGGAATCCAATCTGCCAGTTGGCACCAGGAACCGATTCAAGCCCGAGTGGGCAAAAACTGAGCTGAAACCGAGACCAGCGCCGGCAGGGCCGCCACCGCTGCCTCTGCACACACTCCCATTCATTTAGCTGAGCATTGTTCCTGCCTTTGTTTCAGTACAGCGCCGACACAATGGCATTTAGTCGCAACAAACAGCAAAGTGTAACGTAAGCAGCAGAAGTAGAGCCTGCAATGTCGGCAGTTTTACAACCACGAGTAACACGTGTGCCAAAAGATTTAGGAACTCCTTACGCACCGCTAAAGAAAACCTCCAGAAAAATACCAACTTTTATTGCTTGGCTCTGACAAAACTGTCGAGTGCAGCCACCAACATATGGAGCGGTAGAACGCTATAGGAGCCGAGGAGGCAGGCTGGCTGAAACTGAACTCAATCCAGCCCACACAAAGAGGCTGCTTTATCAGGGCATTATGTCTTAGCAAACTGCTATTAATGCAAAGTCTTTATCTTCTTTCCTTCCCAGGCACTGGCATGCATGTGTCTTTATTTAGTAGATAAAAAATAGCCATAAACAAAAATTGCTGACTGTCAATACAAACACTGAAAAGATTAGAGCCGGGAGCAAATATAATAATAAGAGGCCCTCTTAAGATATACTCGACACAACAAAGCCCTCAGTGGACAGCTGCAGGCTTAAAGAAAGCAATTGCAGAAAGTTTTAAAGAGCAATAGAATAATCTTATTTTGGGAAAAAGTAGATTAACAAAGGGAGCAGAAGGAATGACGTGATTTGTGCTTGTGGACTCCGGTTACAGATTAGGGTTCAACTGTGTTAGGATACACCACATGTTGGTGAGATGAAGGGATAGTTTCTGATCAGTCCCCTCAGAGTGATGTGACGCCCTCAAAAATGTGTCAGATGAGTGTGTTGTCAGACAAAAAATAGTTCCTGCTGCACACTAGCAGGTCAAACTACACTATAAAACAACTGATGGGTGGTCAGTGTGGTTTAAAGACAGAACACATTCACTTCACTGACCGCTGGGCTGGTTCCACACCAGAAGAACCCTGAAGGACGTCAGCAGACCGTCGCTTCTGGAGGTTTAATGACCAACTGGACAGCAGTTCGGAGTAGGGTGGAAGTGGGTGGAGTTGGGTGGAAATGGGTGGAGTTGGTAACCCGGTAACCCTGCCAGGGGATTCTGAACTCAGTGATCCAAAGGGTAAGACTATCCACGCTGTGTGGAGGTGTCACGGCTGGATGCCCCAGAACGGTTCGACCGGTCCTGACATCTCACAGGTGGTGGAAGGCTGAGGGCATTTCTGATGGGCAACACTCATGGATGTTTTCAACGCCTTTGTGTACAAGACGAAAGCACGTGTACACAAACAAGGCAGTGAGAAATGTCACAGCACAAACCATAAAGGGCAGAAACAGGAGATGTTAGTGGTGACCACTAATTAGACACGACCCCTTCATGTCCTGGTCGGAGTCTTCCCCAAGGGAATAATTAACCAAGTACATTCTTATCCTTTCTTGTCTTATCTTATCTTATCTTAGTCATGGTTCTAGAACCGGATGGGGGATCATTAGAACCATCAGACCTCTTACCCATGTATCACAGAGTCACCGTCACCGTGTTTGCTTCCACCGACCCAGTTGGTGACATAAAGACCAGCTGTTCTGTCCAACAGGTGGTCATGGGTTCTGATCTGAGCTGCTCCAAGTTACATGAAATTTTCTCATTTTAGATGCTGTGATTGCTCCTCTAACTGAAAAACCTCAGTGCCAGGAGGAGATTCATGGTCCCCAGAGAGGAAAGACAGATAAATGACTTCCTCTTCGTTTCTGTGGGGTTGCTGTTGGCTGGATTCAATTAGCAGTTTGCTAGAAGTAGAACTTCCTCTGGGCTTGTCCTGTAGGGGGGAGCCACAGCATCTCATCCTTTGTTCATTATAGATGAATGCTCATAATGTTTGGCAAAGTTTTTTATGCTGGATGCCCTGTATTTGGACCGGCCTACAGTTGAGACTGTGGAGCAACAAATGAGTTCTCAACTGAGGGATGTGGAGATAACTATAGACCCAGACCAGATTGAGACATGTTATCCAAGAGAACACCTGCAGTGTTGATAAAATTCCAGAATCGTAAACACAAGATTGCTCTTCTGAAACGAGGCTTCAAACTGAAAGGAAAAAATGTCTAAATTAATGAGAATCTCACTAAAAAGAATGCTGATATCGCTAAAAAAAAGCTCAACAAATGGAGAAGAATGGGTCTGATCGACAACAACTGGAAAAACAACTACAGGATTTTCATCAAAACAAATGGACTTTCTCCAGAACAAAACAATGATGATCAGGAGTGCAGAGGAGTTGGTGAAATACGATCAATAAAGACGGACAATAGTTGTTATTACACCAAAGATCAATACAACAGAATCACTCTATTCCAATTTTGGACACATTAAGGATTCCATAGAACAGTTGGAAATGGATAAGAGTATGAACGTCTGTGTTGTTGTCGATGTTGCAAATATGATGAAGGTGTGCAGTATGTTATATTAACATGTCTGAAAAATAAAGAAATAAATGAATGAATTAAGTAAGTCTTCAGATTACTTCTCGTTTTACTTTACTGAGAACAAATGTGACAACAGTTTTATTCCGGTGCTTGGTTTCTGTGTATGTACGTACTACTGTATATACATACTGCATAGATGTTTGGTCTCCTTATAACACGACTCGTTTTCACCTAGTAAATGAAGTTGATTCCAGTATGAGGCTGGATGTGGGTGTGTGTGTGGGGGTGTGGGTGGGGAGCGGGAGTCGAGCGGAGTGGACGGCTGCAGATGTGCTTCATTCAGAGCAGCAGCATTAGAAATGCCGATCAGCTTGGCAGCACAGAGCCGCTTTCCTTTCAGCGCCGGGCTGTTGTCTGGCTCAATCGTGTCACTTTGAAGGAGTCTATTCAGAGGTATTCATGCATCTGCCTCCAGGCCACAATGGCTGCCACTTCATAGACTGTCAGCCCGCCTGCCTCAAGCCCTTCCTGCATGTTTCCCTTTCTCTAATAAACTTGGAGGAGTTCATCAACTCCCTCAATGCAGCTACAGAATCACAGACGGGCCTCTGAGTGCCCTTTAGAGGGTTTCCTCTTCCTGTTTAGTTTCGTCAGTTCGGATGAAGGCAGATCTGCAGGACGTTTTCTGTCGTTGCACTCAAGCAAACGCTGACTTTAAAACCAGCGTTGGTGAAAAGAGAGAATTTCTCAGTTTTATTTTAGGTTGGAATCACGGTCTTCATCCCTGAGGACGATAACACCTCCACAGATTTAGTTTCACCAACGAATCAATCAGGGTTATTATTTAAAATCAATGTAATGATGATGATCGAGAATCACAAATAAATTATGGATCCGGTTTGAAAGCGGCGTAACAAATCAAATGGCTCAAATGTTTTGAATGCAGTGACGATAAAATGGCCATTAATCCACTGTCATACCTTTCAGCACCGTGAACATTAACTCTACCACACACACACACACACACACACACACACACACACACACATACGCACGCATGCACACACACACACCAGCGGGCCTTCATGCATCAATAATCTCTATATATCTAAGGTCATTTTCTATCAATTACACTTTGGTGGATGTGATTTTCTCTGACTGATGGACAAACTACCAAACTGATCCACACACAGATCACTGCACACACCTCACCAAACACACACACACACACACACACACACGCACACACACACACACACTGAAACGAGTCCTTCACATTTCACCCGCCACCAATATGAATAATCGCTTGGACACACTTGATATTTATTTTTATAATTTCTTTACCATCATTTTAGGAAAAAAAAAAATAATAATTTGATTGTGAATTAAACAGATAAAAGCAGGGACTTATTTTAATTTATTTGATGCTGATTTAACTCTCGTAATAAATAAAGTTCATCTATTTATCAGATCTTTATGGACACTGATGGATTTATTCTATCACAATCTACAGTTTAAAATGTGTTTGTTTAGAGTCATTATAACACACTACCGTGTATTTAACCTCACAAAATCATCAGTATTTCTATGGCAGCTGCTGCCTTGATGTTTCCTCACATCATGAACAGTTTATCTTCTGTTTTTTTGGAGGTGAGATGAGGAAAAACTCTTCACGTCTCTTGCTGACGATCTGAAACAGAGACGTTCGTCTCTGGTGTAAAAATACATTTAGTTGTAGATTAAGGCATAGAGACGCTCGACAAAGCGCAGCGCTGTATATCTGGATGGTTTGTCTGCAGCTCTCAGCTGGACAGTCAAATGAGTTGGATTAAATTCAACGCAGAGGAAGAACCAGAGGAAGCTTACTGCTATCATCATCATTTAAAACTAAAAAAATAATTCAATAAATGAATGAAGATGAAGATAAAGAATACATTTCCTTGGGGGGGAAAAAAACTGAATCATGTCTGGATTATCATTGCAAAATAAGAAAACCATGAAGCTCTTCCTGGTTGCTAAGCGCAGGAATTTTTTTTTTTTTTTTTTTTTTTTTTAAACTATTTAAATTTCATCTGATATCTGTTCTGGAAACAAAATCAAGCAAAAAGAATCACATGACACGTCTGTAAATAGCAGGAGCTGCAGAGTGTGTGTGTTTAAGGACACACACACACACACGCACACACACACACACACACGCGCGCGCGCGCGCACACACACACACACACCAAGCATACGTGACGCTTGATGAATTTTTCTGCCGTATTGCTTGCGCCGTGTGTTTCCTCTTTGTCCTGCTAATGGCCGTTCGAGTCTCTTGACGGGCCCCCACCCGGCCGGCCGGTGGGCCCGGTGCTCTTTGTGCTCCGCTGCTCTTTTGTTGGCTGATCAGCCTCCCGACGGGTCGCCAGACAAGATTCTTGGCATTTGTCGGCGAAATGAAAGAAGGGTTTAGAGATGGCTGCTGAACATTCAGAGGCAGAGAAGTGAGCTGCTATTCTCCCATTAAACCCCCCCCCACACACACACACACACACACACACACACACTTAGCAGCTCTCCTTTCTATATTTGTGTTCTCCAAGAAATCAGTGACAAGCCCCGAGAGCTCCAGAAATAAAAGAAAATCAACAAGTAGGTCAGCCCGGCAGAAACGCTCCTGATGGGTGGAGAGGAGTCGGTGACACGTAGACACAGATTTTTAACATTTATCATTGCGCTCCGGATCGAAGGCCATTGATGGCAATGAGGAGGATGCAAGTCCTTAATTTTTGTTGTCAGTCAAAGTAGAATGAGATGTGAGTAATAAAATGACTCATAAATTTATATCTGAATTTGAATATTTTCTGAGAATATTTTCTAAATCTCTACAACGGAAAACATCCTTATTAAAAATCCGGATCGATTTATTCCTGAATAATTTTGAGACACCATGTGAATTTAATTTCAGCTGCCATGACTGTGCCTCTGCTTTATCCTCCATGAACGTCACCTACATGACCGGTCTGTTCTCAGTTCGCTGCCCGTCCCCTGATTTTTTACCCCCCCCCCCCGTTTCTCGGTGGTGCCACAGTGACCCAGTTTCGCCACAGGGATCAGGATGTGATCCAATGTCGTTCCTTCTACAACCATCAACCCTTTCACGCTACTCAGCTGAACCAGCAGATGCTGGAGGGTGTTTTTATGACATCTGTCTAAACAGCAACGAGGTTCTGGGTTCGATTCCTTCCTGTGTGGAGTTAGTATTTTCTCCTCGTGTCTGTGTGGGTTCTCTATGGGTTCTTCAGCTTCCTCCTGAAAGATGAAGCTGAGGAGAACCGGTCACGTTAAACTGACCATAGATGGCAGCACCAATGTTTGAATGTGTGGCCCTGTGATGAGCTGGCGACTTGTCCAGGGTGTACCCTGCATCCTACCTGGAGGCTTCATCGACTGAAGACAAAATGCAAGACAGAGACAGTGTGGACAGATCAGGCGTGTTAGCTGCTGAGTGGACACCTGCCGTGGTGTCAGGGGCCGTGCCGTGGCGTCAGGGGCCCACATGGATCTTGACTCCTCTGTGAATGTGTGACGCTACACTTTGATTATAAATCCACACATTTAAATGTCTTCCTCTTGTTGGACACACGAGGATCAGGACGGTGGTCACACGTGATCACAGGTTCACCTCGGCTCACGTCGTTTAGAGTGACGTCGTTCTTGATTATACGACATTTAAAAAAAATACGCATAAAAATAAAAATCAAGCTCATGTCATTTTCCTCCACTTTACGTCTGTCTGTTGCAAATTTTGGAATTATAAAATCACTAGTAAACCTATAAAAGCACATAATATCATGTCACTGTACAAGAAATCAGAATAAAACAGATTTTAAAAAAATATTTAAAGTATAAATTTATATGTTTTATTCTGATTTATTTATCCTTATCTAATATTTTATTGTGAGCCCGTGAGCAACCCTCGTAACCCACAATGAGAAAGAAGTAGTTGAAGACGAGATGGAGACTTTTTCTCTGTACAATTTTAAAAGATGAAATTAATTTGATTGTTTTTCATCTTAAAATGGATTCATATTAACCAAATATTATTAAAATGCGTTCATTAATAAAATTCAATACAGAACTGGGAATGGTTATATACAGTTTGACCTGGAGACGAATTCATTCAACTAACGTCTCCTGGAACCGATTGATGACGTAAACCGAGTTATTCCTGTATTTGTTTTTTGTTTTTTTTTCTCATTGGAGTTTGACTTTTAATCCCGAACTGTTCAGGTCTGAACAGAGAATCCTGTGGGTTGATCAATGATTTAATTGATCAGTTGATTGGTCAGGTGATGACTGGTTTTTAGATAACTGATCATCACCATGGTGATTTATGGGGCGTCACACATTAGCTTCAGGCCTCCTTCAGGTCATTTCTCTTAAAAATGTGAGTTGATGGAGTGCGGTGGTGGTGGTGGTGGTGGTGGGGGGTTGTTGGGATGGGGAGGGTGTTAATCCTGGTTTAATGCACTGAAGCCCAGCCCAGGACGAGGCTGTGATGATTGTGTTATCTCCAGCCAACATTTGGGTCTCCCCCCCATTGCAGAGGACTGGAGTGGATGGAGTGGAGTGACGCCCGGGGAAAAGTGTTCTTAATAGCAGCCATACAAGTTGTGTGTAAAGCGGCTTCGCGTCACTGGATTTGTTTGAAGGCTCCCTCCATCCTGAGTGTTTTTCTTTTTTAACCAGGCTTATTCTGAACCACAGAAGTGGTTCTTTTCCCTCCCCCAGTCGGTCCAGCACCAACAGCAGCGACTCGCTGCCGCCTTAAACTGGAGATGATCCCTGAGCACAGATACTATCACTTCACAGGGTGGAGCTGTTTATGTGTTTGCAAGGTATTCTGGGAAATATGCACGATCACATCGCATATAGGTATTAATCAATTAAAAGCTTTCAATTTCTATATTCCAAAACCATTGCGAACAGAATAATCCAGATTAATAATCCAGTTGTTAGAGGAACAAATGTAATAATGATCACATGTTGTTTGTTTGTTTGTTTGTTTGACCAGCGTCATGAGGACCAATCAGAGCATCTTATCTGATGTCTCACCTGCCACACACGCACGCACGCACACACACACACACACACACACACACACACACACACACACACACACACACACACACACACACTCTGCCTGACATTTTTCCACCAAAACCAATCTATAAAAGCGACCTGAAATGAATATTTAAAAATACAATCTGAACAACAGGAGCGGAAACCTTCCTCTCTCATGAATCTGCGCCCCGGGCTTCGCGCCACGAAGTGCGCCACGGAGATGAAAGTGGGGAGAAATAAAAGGCTCAATTTAATCTGCTTTAAAGCCCCTCGACAGAATGCGTGCGCCTGGAACCGAGAGTGAGGGCTGATAGGGGATAAATAGATTTCTTACCATGCCTCGCAGCTATTACACCCCTCTGCAACACAGACACACACACACACACACACACACACACACACACACACACACACACACACACACACACACACACACACACACACACACACACACACACACACACCGCTTTCACTACAGCTGAAGGAGGCTAAATCGTCACGTGATGGGTGAAGTTTTTTGTTTTTGTTTTTTTTTAGATCTGCGCCAAATTCCGTTAATCAACACAAAGTAATAAATAATAATAAAATTATTTTGTTAATATAATTATGTTAAAATGTCAAAAACTTCCGATTAGAAAACGGGAAAAAAAAAAAGGATCTGTCCATCCTCCGCTTAGAGTCATGGATGTCCTTCTTCTGATGACAAAAAACAAACAAAAAACAAACAAACAAACAAACGGATTTCGATTATAAACAAAAAAAATTAAACAAACGGATTTCGATTATAAACAAAAAAACAACATGTAAACGGACTCAATGAAAAAACAACACTCAATCGGACTGTATTTAAAAAAATAAATACAGAAAAAAAAGTGATCCAACACAACCCCCCCCCCCCCCTTCTAAAATACCTGCCTCCGATTTACAAACACATTAAAAATTAAAAATCAGGTTTCACTAAAACTGATTGCAGTCGAATTTGATCTTTAATTCTCCTTTTTAAAAAACACATATTTGAATGATGATCAAGTTTTTCTTTACGTTTTTGTTTTTTTTAACGATGTGATTCGAACCCCCCACCATCATCTCCTTTTGCTCCAGACTCAACTTTCCGCCCCCACCGGGACACAACGGGCTGCCGGGTCGCCGGCTTGGGCCCTGGGCCGCGGGCCTCCAGCCCCCTGACACCGACCATCAGTCTGTCAGCACCGCCCACAGGGCCGCGCGGCGGGAGCGCGCCCCGCTCCGCCCCGCCCCCCTGCCCCGCCCCGCTCCGCGGCCCCCCACCGTAAATAATTAAGCGGCTCCTGTCCGCCGGGAGCGCAGCTTCAGGAGCGACTAAACGGCGCTTAGGCCCAATTTGTAGCCGGTCCCGGCGGACAGCTGTCCCCACGGGGCGGACGGGTTCCGGTTCGGGTTCCGGTTGGGGTCCAGCTGCTTACCTTTGTCCCCCAGGATGCCGTCGATGCTGTGTTTGGTCTTCTTCTCCCCGTCTTCATCCTTTTTATCACACTCATCCTCATCGTCCCTCTTTCCGAAACGAGCTCGAAGGACGCGGCTGATGGAACTCACTGCAAACACAGAGGCGACGTCACAACAATATCCCATAATAATACCGATAATATATAAATTAACAACAATAATAATACTAATAATAACACTAATAATGATCCTGATAATAATAACGTTAATAAAAAATAATCAATACTGCCAATAATACTAATAAAACTACTAATAATACTGATAATACTAATAGCAATCACTTTAATACCAATACTACTACTACTACTAATAATAATAATAATAACACCGATTATAATACTACGAATACTAATAATACCGATTATGATACTAAGAATACTGATAAAACTAATAATACCGGTTATAATACTGAGAATACTTACTGCTACTACTACTACTACTACTACTAATAATAATAATAATAATAATAATAATACCGATTATAATACTACAATAGTAATAATACCGAATAATAATAATAAAGTCAATAATAGAAATGAAAAAATTATTAAAATAATATAATATAAAACAATATCATATATCATACAGTATGTGACATTTGCTATTATGATACTAATAATACTATTAATATAACATTCT